>NQII01000022.1:1659736-1735004 GCA_002778355.1 Clitarchus hookeri
TATAATCATGCTATGCATTATATATATAAGTGAACCTTCTTTCTTTTGTGCAGTACTGTCATTATCCTGTTCACATTTTTATGTGGATCTCATTTTCATTAGTTCAGCATTCTATTTCCTACCTACCTTCTCCTCCATTGTGTTCTAACACTCCAAAATATTTGCATACTCTCCAAAATCAAAGACTTCTACTCTCCATGGTTGTACCAATAATTAGTATAATCAATATTCAATAAAATTCTTGTACGGTACTCAGTGTCTATATTAGTTTATTTTTATGAGTATGCAAAATAGTTTCTTAAAGAGTGTGTTTGAATAAATTTAAAACTCTATGAAGTTCCATACAGGTCTAGTAGGGATTTAAATTGTATACTGGTTCAATTGAAAGTGAATAATACTGTTTGAATTGGTGGTGTGCGACTCAGCATGAGAGTACAAAAATGCAGTGCGACGGTTATTACAGTAGTCAAATACATGTCTGTGTAAATAAACAAAGTACAAAGGAATGACTGCAAAGCCTATAAATAATGATGAACTTTTTCAATTTACATAACTTTGTGATGCTTTCACAAAAGTAGATGTAAGCTGGATGTTACAGTGTTGTGAGTTTTGTTTGCTGTTTGGTACAGGTATTGTGCTTCTTTGGTCGGCTGCAAGTTATAAAGAATGTGATAAATGTGCATTGAGGAGTATTTGCATAATTAATTGTAATTTTGAAGAACAGTTTGTTTCAAAAACAATTCTGTAGTTTTCCTAAATATGTATGGAGTTAATATTTAAGGCATCTTTTGATGTAAACACTGCTTTTCTTAAAAGTTGGTTTGTTGTAGCCTTGTGATGTTTTGTGTATAATCAAACTAACTTTGTTTATTGTGATCACTGTTTAGTTAACACTGGGAAGGTTTGTCTATTCAATGTGTTGATGTCTGCTTTGCTCAAGTTTTATGTTGTAAACCTTATGAAGGAAATGTTAATCAGGAAGTTTTCTGGAAGTCTTAGCTACATGTATCAAGGTCATGGCTGAGTTGGACCCTGTATGAGACACACATCCAGTTTACAGTTTTAACATCAGGAATGAATACTCAATGTGCACACATCACTGTCATATCAGTACTGTGCTTGGACACCATCCCTAGGTGGGTGGAAATAATTTAGTTTCCTCTTCCCTGGATCCGTACTTCAAGAGGATCAGATGGAAAGCAAATTGTAGAGGGACACATTTTAAGTAAGTTAACACTTACTGATAAAACAAGTATCTCAAGTGAATGGGGTTCATATTTCGCTCACATTAGATGGCAGCTTATTGTTTTACCTTATACAGCCAGGTATTCACTGCTGAGCTTCCTTTCCACGTAACAAAATTAACATTGACATGTGACTTTCAGCTGATGTTTACATCAGTTGCTTCCATGTCCACTGCAAACTCATTAAATAAAAATTTGTTACGTTAAGTAATTAATATTTGTAATCAACACAATAATTATGTTGGTGTGTGAATATTGTACGTATACTGTAAATTAAATGCCTCTAACTGTGATCAACCTATTTAAGGTCATAAATTTATTTTGTTGAGCTGTCAACAGAATAGCAAAAGAGTTAAACATTAGTCTCTCTAAAAACAATGCCAATCCGTTTTGAACATTCACCTTTAAAAAGTGCACATATCTTATATACTCACCTGTTACACCCATCATAATTGCAAGGAAAGCATGCTTTTAGAGAATACTGTTTATTTATACTTTCATACAGAATACATGTCTTAAACCGTTGTTAAATGAGCTAAGAATATTGTTTTTAATAACATTTATGAGTAAAATTTAAAAAAAAATTGTTTGCTATTTTTAAAGTTTTGTAGTGAAGTGCAGTGACAATTTTCTTTTGAGTAAAATATTACAGTGTCTGATGTTTACGCTGTATTCATTGAGATTATCAACATATTTGCAGATGTATTGGAATTCCTTCAGAAATAGCCCACAGCTCATTGCATAAATATCTCACAAATGAATATTTTAACACAAAACTGCACACAAGCAAATGGCGGCTTTTGCTATTACATTACTAGTTGAAAATAGTCATGAAACACAATGGCTGAACAGAGTCAATTCAAAATTTTACATCATAATACCACTGTAATATTTTTACCGCTCGATGCAAGTTTCATTAAAATTTGTCCAGCCACACAGTTTTCAAAGCATATACAATCAACTATTGCATTGTCCTGGTACTTTGTTTGAAGAAAAAAAAATTACTGTTCCTCTACAAAATTTAAATACCTATACTGACATTAGTGTAACTTCACCATAATACTAACCACCTAATACCTAGCTGATGACAATATATCTCATGAAACTGCATCAACAAATTTGATGCAGAGTCTGATTTTTACCCCCAAATTACCTACCTTGTAGGTTAATCATAGAAGCTAGTAATTAATGTTTAATATAATGGCTCATACAAATAAATCTGTTCAGACAGACATTATAACACTGTTTTAATATATTTCTAACTCAAGGAATGTTTCATGTGCAGTATAAAACATAGTATTTTTAAAACAATTGATTTATGTGCCTAGGTGTCAACTTGTAAATTGGCTTCTGGGGAATGGTGTGAATTCTAAGTAACACACATATCCAAAGTATCCTAACACTTTGACTGCCACCATACTTTTTGTAAAATGTGTTTTTTGGTCAGGGCCTTTTTATTGAATTTATTGCTTTAGTTTAATACAATAAAGAAAGTAAGCATATTTTAAAAAAAAAATTATAGAAGATTTTACAGTTACATTAATAAATGTGATGCACATGACCAAAATCAAAATACAGCTATGCATTATATTGATGCACATTGCAAAGTGATATAAAGTTTATTCCATTCAACTTCAATTGCATGTAAATTGCAAATTATCCAGGTGCCCATTATGTGAAATTTTAAGACTTTCCAGGACATTAAACTACACCGAAAGACAGAAAAAAGCAGTAGCAAACACTGCCACTACACATAGAAAAATGTTAGTGATGGGCCAAGAATCTAAAAAGTGAGTCAAACTAAAAAGATCAACTCATCATTTGAGTAGTATTTTTCCAGCAGACATCAAGCTATTAAATGTGAAAATTAAGTCACTATGCTTTTAGGTTATCAACAAACAAATATTTGTACCCAACAATATCCTTTCATGTCTCGTGAAGCAATTTCACGTTGCTAAACGGCTAAAGTTGCACTGGAACGAAAATAACTTGGCTACATGTATTGACACTAGGGCTGAGCCGATACCGGTACCGATATATCAAAACCGGCCGATGTAGTTATTATCGGAATCGTGCGCAATTCATGTTTAGATTGCCGATATTATTGCCAATATTTTGCAGTGAATCTAAGATGATGCTTTTTTCAACTTGCCATAACTAGAGTGGCTTAACGCACTATTTGGTTTTATTAAAATAATCATTGTTTTTAAATTGGTTTTTACTGAAGTACCTAACTCACTGTTTTTTATTTTTTAAAGCAAAATTAGGCACGTTTTGAATGATTGTTCCAAAACATGTATACAACAAAACAACTGTAGCCACCATTTGTGTTTACTGAATTTTGCCTCTAGGCAAGCTTGCAGCATTAACAAAACTTAACATTTAATTGCCCAACACATATATAATATTAACAAGAATATTTACGATTACCTCCAAAAATATTTTGTCTTAGTAGTTTCACGTCCAACTGTGAATATTGCAATGAATTTAAAAAAACTTATGTAATGTGTGTGTTATATTCTGCATATTACGACACCTAACAGTACCATTCCGACAGTTTGGGGTTTTTTTTTTTTAAAAAAAGGTATGAACGTGGTGAAATTATTTACGTATGCAATTTTTTTACCGTAAGCAACACTCAAGAATGTAAGACTGTTTGCAATATTTGCATGTATGCACTTTTTGAAGTGCTATCTTTTTTTAAGAGTTTCATTGCATAATGTCATGATTTTTGAGATTATTTTTGTCTTTAAAATATGCTTAAGCTTAATATGTGGTTCCTAGAATTTTCTTTAGCTAAAAGTTTTAAAAATAAAGTTTTTATTTTTTTTGAAACATGCAATTATGTTATTTTTACTTATAAAGGCAGTATCGGTATTGGCATCGGCAATATCTGAAAAGGCTCAAAAATCATATCGGCTCACCTGTAATTGACAGTGTTGACATTTGTGATGTTCGGTGTCTGTGTGTACAGATGCGATGGAACCTGACAATTCGGGACACAGGAGCTATTCCGGCTTCACAGTTATTATACGAAGTGATTGAGGTCAAATCATGTATATTGCCTTCATTAATGAGATAACTATATCCAGGTTTGTATGTTTTAGACTTTTTTGATTGGTGAATGAATAATAAAAAAAATTATGAATTCAGCACAATTAACAAGTTTGTATCATTTTTTTTTTTTTTTTTTTACCTCAGAAAACTGGAAAATCAGAAATTAAGACTTGTAGCAGACAGTATGTCCAGTCACTACTGTGGAGGGGGAAGCTTAAAAAGAATCTTTTTGAAATATTTTAAGTGACTGAACAGAAAAATATTTTGATCGATGCAATATCCACTAAACTACAAAAGCAGGTAATTGTATCATAATGTATATGCAAATTTTTCTGGGGCCACTGAAAATGAACTGTGGATACAATTTATCGTTACATGCATTTTTGATACATCGAGCGAGAGTCCACTGTATTTGGTGCTTCACAACTCAAATTTTGTATTGTGTGTACAAAGGCCCAGAGTATAAACCAAGAAATGGTGAAATGTTGAAACTCTCCAAATCCACAATGCTAAGGGAAGGTAAAAATTATGTAGTATCAACCATTGCGTTTGCAAGTTGTGTGTTAAGGTCAATTATGTTGGCCTACGAATTGTGTTTACAAGAACATAAAGAAAATTTGTTAATAACTTGATTACGTTGTCTACGTTTCTTTTTAACGTTTTATTTGGGTAATTATTAAGTTTAGGTGCTTTTCTGTAAAAATAACAGTAATTCACGGAAAATGGTATATTTCCACTCTACTAATGATGCAGAACACGAATATACGAGGGGTATTAACGTCCGACTAATTTCGTAACATGTGCTCACCTAACCTAACAGAACCTAACCCCATGATGGGTGAATCACTATTTTAAATTTTTAAACTAACCTAGGATTTTTTGATTTTACACTAACCTAGGATTGTAGGGTAATATAGACTCAAATGTGAGTGTATGAATCACCTAACCAAAAGGTGGTATTACAATGTGTAATTAAAAATAAAAACTACTTTGTGTTGGAATTTGTGTACCCCTGCGAGGGATTCTTTATAAACAACCCAATATATACAGTGGAAATTTATTATAAAGACAACTGACAATGGTAAGGAAAATTGCCTCTATAGTGAGTTTGTTATAGTCAATTAATTTTATATAGGTTATGGAGAGATGGTGAATTTTAAGATTCAAAAGAAATTGCTTGTTTTGTATTTAGGAGTTACATTGCAGCATTAATTGCCATTGTTATAAATCACTAAATAGATTACAGTCGATATAATTGGAACTTCCCCTACTATTAAACATATCTGTTGTATCACTTCACTAAACATGAGAGGACATCGTAATCAATGAAATCGCAGTCATAATCTTTTAAGACAACAATTGTGTATTAATCCATTTCCCCAACACCGCTGTTCTACAGCCATTGTCTTTTAGTTATTGTAAATTATCAGTGTCATGTTTTTTACTTTCAGTGCTACATAGCCAACCTAATTTGCATAATTCAGTTTCTGGGTCAACTACAGTTACTGATACCAAAAACATACAAAGGTCATCGTCATGGACAATGCACCATATCACAGCACACAGGTGTGAGCTCCAACCTTTTGTTTTTGAATAAATAAAATGTTTATATTGTTTGTGACATGTTAGATTCTGTGCTAGTCAACACAGGTTTCAGGAAAACAGTTGCATGTAATATGATAAAAAGTTTAAAATCTAGCACAGTAGTTATAGACATTCTTATCACGTTCACATTATAGAAGTCTCCAATCATACATTTGGTATCCAATAAATACTATGCAACCAACCAACTATTTAAAAGTTTATGTTTTGGAAAGAATTGTGCTTAATTCAAACATTCTATACAACAGACATACTGTTGGCAACATTCAAGGGTAATACATTTTAATTTGTTGTATCGTGTGGTAACAGTAGCTGGAGGAAGGATGCCATCATCAATTGGCTGCAGGAGCACAACATTCCGTTTGCTGTATCCTTTTTTTTTTGTAAAATCTTTTTAAATTGTAGAGTAATGTTGTTGAGCATTGCTTTATAGCATTATATGTAAAGTAGCAGTCTACATCAGAGAGCAGCTATTAAAGAATGTAATTTTTTTTAAATAATTGGTTTCTAGTTTTTGGAGTGAAGATGGATCCATTCATTTCTTTTTTTTANTGGAGTGGAGATGGATGTATTAATTTTTTTTTTTTTTTATAGTTGCTGCTGTGTTGAGTTGTTTATGTACTTTTTTGTTTTGATCTGTGGTAATTCTGTAGCAAAAGGAATTACTACAATCCATAAGTTATTACCGGTACTTCTAACTAATAAATAAATAAACAGTATTTATAGGTACTGCGGCTTATGCCTTTAGGATGTTTTAACTTAATGCAAACTGGAGATGTTAGGATACACCATTGTCAGCCTTTTTAATTATTGTAAACAACAGTTCTCTCAAATATTTTGTTTACTGGAGCCACATTTTTTAGTTGTTTAATTTGTTGTCATTTCTTTACAAAATCTGTGGCACACTTATTTTGTTCCTCCTCTAAGCATTTGCTTAGCAACATATTTCAATTTAATTGTTTGAATATTAGACATTAGTGAAACCAATGTCTTTTCGTATTAGTTTTAAGTTAGATTTTTGTTAGGAAAAATATTTTAAGATAGCAACAGAGGTGAACAGCATTAAATACTGGCCCGGAGCCCAACTAAAACCTAAACAGAGCAGCCTACCGCCGGCTCAATTATTTGAACGAAGTCTGTCGGGTTGCATTTTTGTTGCAAACCCACTATAAGAGTTATGGGAACTTCGGTNACTAGTTGTGAAACGTTGCAATTGTTAACAACCACGTAATTTATTTTTGATAATTCAATCACCATTTGTTTTTAAATTACTCACATCCCAAAACAAGGTAAAACATAATAATTGCAGGCATTTCTTTGTTTCAAGTCAGCAAACAAATATTCGCGCAAATAAAACACGTACGTATGATGGTTGTAGTACAGATCAGAACCATACATTCATAATGGACAGAACGGATTTGAACTTTACTCTGGTTCCACAATGGAAACGTAATCATTTTTAGGTCAGTATGATAAATAACCATGTAAATTACAAGCATTAAATGGAACAGTATGTTTTCACGGATTAATTCTGTTTTTTTAGCAAAGTAAAATATAATTTTAAAAAATCGGATTTTTACATGTCAAACTTGACCATTTTTAGCAAGTTTCTATTTTTAAATCATTGTTTTTAATAAAGTTTGTTTGATTTTTGCCATTTTTTTAATGTTTGGCAGACATTTAGTGAATTTTATGTAAATATTCGGCAGATTTTCGAAATTAAGTGCATTTCAGTATTTTATAATACAATATTTATATTGAATGATTGAGATGTTTTTTCATCCAGTATTTAAGATATGCCCACTGTTCATTACAGGCAATCAACTCAGTATACCCAAGAATGAAAATAATTTTTTTTTGAGGTTAGGTTTTACTTTTTGCTATAGTTCATTTCATATAAGAAGGCCACATTCTGACAGTCAGTGAGTGGCAACTTAATATATTGAAAACAAATAACCTGCCATTTACAAAATCCTGTATCAGCTGATGCACGAACGAACAAAAGTTAATATTACGTTGGCTATTCTGAGAGCAGTGCCGAAGCACATCACACAAGCAGAAGAAACGCGGATAAGAAAGAGTTCGTAGATTAATTAATACATTTTATTTTACGTGGTCATAAAACAGCAGTTTTTAGTTTTAGAAACGAAACTTCGTGATAAAATAGTAATGTATAGGTTTTCAAAATGAGATGCACAATAAAACGATACGTATCCAAATGTGACGAAAAAATCCAAAGTTTCCAGACTCTCAAACCAGGTGCTGCCATCTTGTGAGTTAAAAGTGCACCATCTGTTGCAATATGCCCTCTGTTATCCATATCCCGAACTACACCCAGAAACATATCATAGTTTCGTTGTTTAAAATAACGTATTTACGCGCATATACAAATATTATTTTCCCACCAGCTCTGTATAATTTTTAAAGTAACACATATTTCGTGTACCGCGTTTACAAACAACCCTACACACATCCACTAAGCTCCGTTTACGAATGCAGCGCCACCCAAGCAGTTCACCAATTGCCACATAGCAGCACATCCTGGACGCGTTGACTCGCCACATCAAAGCCTATTCTTGACATGCCAGTTGATGGCGAATGGATACATAAACAAAAAGACACGGCGATTGTCAACTGTCAAGAATGTGGCCTCCTTATATGGTACACAGTTCCTTATATGGTACACAGTATAAGAGTGGTCTACATGTTGAATTTTCCCACATGCTGAGTTTTTTTCAGTAGGTCCCATGAAAAACGAATAATAGAGGTTTCACTGTATTTCAGGAAAGACGCAGCCTACATAATTGGTAAGAATTGAAAAAATACTATTTTGCAAGCGCATCGGTTTTTTTATAATACATGCACACAGAAATAAAATTACTTGCAATTGTTTTAACTGATATGAGTGACACACACATTAAAGCAAAAGTTATTTTTCTCTTGCTTCATACATTCGTCAGTTTACAATGAACTGGATTTGCCAAAAACATAAACTGCAAATATAAAAAATAATAGAATTGTACGCAGGGTTTATCAGTTGTTACTAAAGCCACTACACTTTGAAGTCTGTTTCACGAAAAATTTGATGTGAAGAAGACACCCAAAAATGTACACACACTTGAACTACATGTTCACTCTTTATCTAAATGGTCGCTGATACTTAAGTTCATTAGGTTAGTTTACACTTTTTCTGTATCCCTACTACACATTTCTGTTCAATTAACAAAAACAAATTATGAGAAATTTGATTTGTATTGATATGCCAAACCATTATTAATAACCTGTATAAATTTCTACAAAGCTGCCATTCTTGTAAGAAATTGATATTTTTTGCAAATATTTAGGGCAGACTTGTACATAAGTGAAACGAAAATACTTTTGACTTTTAGTTACTAATAAATGCTTATAGTTTTGTGAAACAGAAATTTTTACTACTCACGACCTAAAAGTCCATTCACTTGTAACTTGTAAACGTGTTTTGTGAAATGGGCATGGGCCCCCAAGGCCAATGCGTCTTCTCCAAACTTTCTAATGCCACTTAAAAATGCATTTTGTAGTAAATGAATATTAACAGGTTCCAATATCAACCATACTTTTGTACCTTACAGCAATCAACTCTTCATTGATTATTAGCCTTTCAACCTTTCTGTTGATATTAGGGCCATCGCTGCCAAGCATAATTAACTTCTGACAAGGCAATGAAGCATCATCCAAGGCAAAATTTATCTTTGCAGCAAGAACTTCACCAGTAGCTGAACCAATAAAATAGGTCTGAAGATGCTGTCAGTCAATCTGTTTTGTTTTCTAACCAATACCTTACAGCAACCGGGAGTTCCTTGCTATTGGCATGAGTCGTCTCTTCATAGCAGATGTTGTAATACACTCCCGCTGTATCTCCCAGAAGTTGTTTCCAAAAGTAAGGAGCCAAAAAGCATCTGTGAGAAGGTACCTTGCTTTGGTACTTGATAGGTTAAAGTTCCCCAACAGTTTTGAACCACAATGGCTTTCAAACATACAGTCAAACAATTCAGAAATACCATTGCATGATGCAAATAAATAGTTTGATGAAACACATTTTAAAACTGAAAAGTTCTACAGCTTTATAACCGTCACAAACACTGTACACTTGCAGTCTTTCCTGCGACAATAGAGTTAGGCGTATCTGCACTTGCCATGTCACTGGACGGACGAACAGCTCGGCCTCACAGCAGAAGCAATTTCCAGCTGAAAATCAAATTTAAGCAGCAACTGCATCAAGATGTGCAATGCAAAACTTGTACCACTAGAAACATACACTGTACTGTGATGACAAAAGCATATTATTTACATATTACTTGCATGGAACAAAATTGAAAATAAAAGGTTCTTTGTTAAATTCTAATTTCAACATATCACCAATAAAGAGTATAAACACAACTATGATTATATGTTCAAACCAGACACGCAAACTTCCACTTTTACTGCTACACGCACAATCACAACTAATGCGTAGGTCAAGCAGTCGCTAGGCACGCTCTGACGTCACCTCTCTGGTATCTAGTTGTTTACTGATGTACTTTCAGAGGCACTACTGCCAAACTTACGTGCTGTCAAGCCCTGACTTCCAGAAACTTCCCTAAACCGCAGCACAAAAAAAAAACTACTTCCGGTAAAACCAGAAGAAAAAACTTACATGCAGATAGTACCAAAAGAATTAGTAACAGAAAAAAATAAAAACTGAATTAAAAGAATTATTTACAATTTAAAAAATATAAAAAGTTTAAAACACAAGGGTACACTTAATATTTGAGATTTTAGGTTATAATTTAAATTCCATTCAAACGTTCAAATGGATGTGTGGTGTACAAATACCATTCAAGTAAATTAATAAACATGACAAATAATTATTAGGGGCCTTATAAGAAATTACTTGAAAATATAAACAAACCAAGAAATTAATGGTGAAAACAAAATTTATGTCAATACTTACTGAAAATTATGTTATCTACGAATCTTTATGTAGGAAATCCCTATCCCCACCCCTCAACACAATAACAGTTCTCGAGGAAAATAAATTTCTTCCAAGATAATGGGGAAAATAAGCATGACGAAGCAACTAATTTTTCAAATTTTTTATTTGTGATAATTTATCACTATATAAACACAAATATACAGGTATCATTTTCTACAGTATGAGGTTAAAGTGAAATTTCACTTTAGAATGTTTCACACTTTATATGCAACAATGCTTCGTTTGCCAATGCACTCGCCAACAAAAAACCACATCAACACTTCTGTCGTAACAAGTGTATTCAGCCACGCTTCCTAAAACAAAAAAAAAAATTTCGAATATTACATACAGTGTGTAAATTTTCAGGAAACTTATTACATAAGAACATTGTCATAACATAAAATTGGTAATATTTTACATTATGTTAACATCTATGGCAAAAATTAAGCTCTCAGTAATAGAAAAAATATTAACATTTATGCTTACTTTAAATTCTTTTATGTACATGTACAAAGGGAATTCAAATAGTCTTTATGCACTCTCCTCTCTTATGCAATTGTTTATTTACAAAATATTTCTTTGTCCCACACAAACATTTGGTATCCTCTATTAGCATGCAAGTCTGCCTAAGTACAATGATCACACACTGAAAATTTATTTTATAAGAGTCAGTTCACCTCAGCAGTCAATGACACATGGAATAAATATTGTTGAGTTTTCTGTATCACATTTACCAATGTGAAACTAGACAGCAACTGCAAGTTTAAAATAAATTTTGACCACCACATTTTTAATGTGCATAATAAAATGTTATGTATAACTTTTTTTTGTCATAATACAATGACTGATTAAATATGTAAAATATCAAGAGTACTTTCCATCCCTAATAGCTTTATTTTTTAATTTACATGAAATGGAAATCTACAGTTGCCAAAAATAATGTCGCACAGATCAAAAATAATCATAATCTTTAAATAAAAACACATTAAAAAATACTGGTGAATTTGAAATGTGAAAACATTGAGAACAAAAACAAATTTTCAAACATTACATTACAATCACTTGAAATGAGCCAACCAAATCATATCTAAATTAACAGCAAAATTAAATTTCCACCTTTATCAGTAGTAACACATTACCTTGACAGTGATCGTCTTCCATTTGCCTGTACGAAAGCCAGATAGCAGTTGCTGTATTCCACTCCTGATCTGGGGGATATCTGCTGGTGAAGGTGGTGTTAACTCAACTTTGGCATACTTCAGGAACAAGTCAAAACGTGGTCGTGCATACTCCACAGCACCTGCAACATGTTCATGTATCTCACTGGAAACTATAGTCAAAAAATTGCCCTCTATTAGTGACAATGAGAACAAAAACAGAAACTATGTGCTTTACTAGGACTAAAGGGGGAAAAAAAATTCAGCATGTCCGTAAACCAAGCATAAAAATGTGGTTCAAATTAAGTCTACATTTACCATACTGTTAAATGTAACAAAATGTTGTATGACTGATTAAATTATCCTACTTTCCTCCTCATATGCATGTGAATAAATTTGATGAAATAAACCCTACTCTCTCAGACTTAGATAGGACATGTGCGCTGAAATATTCAAAACAAAACATATCAGTTTACATGGCATACCATAGTATTTCTTGTATGTTAAATTTTGCAGGGATCAGTAGATTGTTTCCTGATACAAGTTATGACAAAAACTTTATTTCATCATGTGGCACTATCTTACAAAATGGTGGGGAAAAAAGAGGCTATTTATTAGCTTATGTGTTGCTGTTCAAGAGGTTCAGACATATCTTGAAATACAATATTATGCAAGTCCTTGGTCATATATACTTTATAAGTGTATGTCTGGTGCATTTATAATACAATTACATAACTTAAAATTCATATTTTTTTAAATTTTAATTACAATTTTTGCTTTTTAGCTATATACATAGAAATGTGAAAAAAAAAAAAAAGATTTCTCTGTTTCTAACATTAAGTGAGAAATCACTGCGCAATGCAGTTAACCCAATTATATTTTCAGAAGATGATCTTAAATTCAACAACTTATTTTTTATTCAATAGGTACAGAGTTTTATAAATTTTTCAACTGAAAAAGTAGGTTATTTTCTACCTATACAATAAAATTAATTCTGGCTTATTATGCACTACTTATAACATGATGTTATAGCCATAACTGTGTACTTTACAGTGATATGTGGTTTGTATTTGTGCAGTTAAAGGCATAGCTGTGGTGTTTGAATAACTACAGGGATGTATTGTTGCATGTTGCTCTCGCGCGAGAGATTGATTCCAATGGTGTTCCCGACGTGACTCTCGTCTCCGCATGGCAGTACTCTGGCACTCCAAGTGTGATCTCTTGAAACTACTTCCACGAGTTCACACCAGCTGGCCACCTAGTCTTACTGTAAATAATCGCTTTCGAGCACATTACGTATATGTAGTGTGAGTCGTAAAAGCGATTTTGTGGGTACTGGGGTTCTTAATCCGTTAACCATTCCAAAGAGCAAAATGCCACCTAGCCACATTGCAAACTACTACTAATCATGCATCAAAAGTTAAAAATGAAGGTTCAACACCCTTTTGTTTCCTGGAAAACAAACATTTTGAGTAGAATCGCTGTGCTGTGTAATTATAATTTGTAGACAGTTTTTGTTCTAGAAGTTTGATTATATTTTTACTACTAAGCAGTTCGGCATGGCGTGGGGAATAGTTGCCCCAGGGGCCGCACAGGCTTTCGAAGGGATTCCGACCCATGCCATACCCTTATATGGTCACGTTTTTGGCAACCTGGGGCAAGGAGTGGGGGTAGACACGGGGCGACAAATACCGTGTGTGCCTACCGCCCGCTAACAGTGCAGGACCAGCTCTTCAGGAAGATGCATCGAGCGTGGCAAATATCTCCCACACCGGCAAGCACCCACGACCTCTAAATCTTTTTAACTTAAATTATTTTCAACTAACAACTTAATCCTACTAAATTATTTCCGCCGGTGTGGGAGGTTGCCAGGGTGCCAGAAAGGAACTGACGTTCCTCCTGCCTCCATGAATTCCTCTTGCGATGCAAGCTTTGAATAACGTGAATAAGAAATAAACAACTGCGGCGTTGCTCTTTGTTTGTTTGTCTGGTGAAACTAATTGTTCGTGACTATGCATACTTGAAGATTGTATGTGAACTGTTTCATTTGAATGATAAATAAAAGTAAAGAGTAACTAATACAAGACTTGAATTGAATTTATTTGTATTTGGCGCCTTTACCGTTTTATGTCTACCAATTGAGCGAACCGAGCTGTAATTTCCAGTCGCCAATTTTGATGGCTGCCACGTTACAATATATACACTTAGTTTGTTATTTACATGGCAAAATTTATTTTAAAAAGTGGTGGAAGGATGAAAAATGACTGATAGGAAAAAAGTAACTAGGGCCTCACAAGTGCTTACTTTAGCGTGAAAAGCTTACAACAATACAACCTGTATTCACTGTACATAATTACACATAGGTGCATGCACATCAATATTTTAACTGTTACTATAATGAACACACATTGTGTTTTGGTTTCTTTACTATATTACAGGTTTGGTAAATGTTACTATAATGGAAAAAATACATTGTGTTTTGGCTTTTAGGCCTAAGTACATGGAGGCAATATGTTGTATTAGCAATACCCTGAGTGTATTTTTCACACACATATATGGGTGCAGATATGTATAGTATATACACACATATATACATATACACTTACATATATACACATATACATACATACAGACATGGACAGAAGTACAGTTGACCCTTGATAATCCGACAGGTATGGGACCGAGAGGATGTTGGATTACTGAAAGTGTCTGGATTACCAAAAGTAGTTTTTTAAAACTCTATGAGTAGCAGCAAGTTACAGGGATTACAGTCATTTCTGTATGTTGAACCATTTAGGACAATAGGCTATGAAAACAATTAATTTTACAAAGTGAGAACATAGAAGTTGAGAAAACATTTACGTACGTGTATTAAAAACATGAATTACATATTATACAGTACAAAAACAAAACAAAATTTTTAAATGAAAGGCATACATACGATAATGTAATAACACTTTGAAGAAATCTGGGATAGTCTTCTGTTTCTTCTTACGTAAACTGTCAGTCAATGCTTGTTCTTGAATGTCTTTTAACATTAATATTTGCTCATAGTCAGATCCTCTCTCCTCACACCATCATAACAAAGTGTTTGCAGCTGATTAAGCTTCATCAGAGTTGACAGTGAGTCTTGTTTCCGAGGCCTTCTGGATTGTGTTGTCGACAGGTTCTGTGATTTCCTTGATAATTTCTTCGTTTGTGAGATCAGCGTCAAGTTTGCCATCTAAAACCCATGTTTTTAAGTCTTCCACTGTATCTTGTGGAATTTCAATTTCATTGCAAATTGCAAGTGCAGCCTCCAAAATTGGTTCAGAGTCGTTATTGTTGTCTTGAGATTTGTTGTCATCTTTCTTTGGAAGAAGTAGATTTTCTGGCCAAATATTTTTCCAAGATTTTATTAACGTAAGAGATTTTACTTGACGCCAAGCAAATGCTGCATTGACAATAGCATCCTTGATGTTGAATTGTCTCAAGAGGGATGTCATGTCTGCGTTAGGTTGACTTACGATATCCGTAAGTAGACGCTTCTTGTAATGTGCCTTGAGAGTCTTCATAACATTTTGGTCCATCGGCTGAATGAGAGCGGTTGTATTTTTTTGGCAAGTACAAAGCCTGTATATAGCCATCAGCTGTCTTAACTCTCAATTCTTCCTTGTCAGGATGTCCTGGTGCATTGTCCAATAAAATAATGGCCTTCACTGGCAACTTTTACTCATTCAAGTGTTGTTTTACTTGTGGGACAAAACTGTTAGTGTACCAATCATGAAAAACTTCTTTAGTGACCCACACTCGACTTTGACTCATGTACATAACTGGCACAGATTCAACCTTAATGTTTTTAAATGCACGGGGAGATTATGATTTCCCTACAATCAATAGTTCTAACATATGACTTCCTGAAACATTAGCACATACCATCAGAGTGATCCGTTCTTTTTGAAGTTTTCTTCCAGAAACATGTTTTTCCTCGAGGGACAAACGTCTTACATGGAAGTTGCCGCCAATTTAAGCCCGTCTCATCTGCGTTATAAACTTGTTCAGGTATTAGGCCTAGTTCAGTGATTTTTACATTCAATTTCTGGATGAATTCAGAAATCTCAGACTCGTCAGCAGACAATTTCTCTCCGCTCATCTGTAGGAATCGAATACCATGGCGCTTTTTGAAATTTTCAAACCAACCATCACTTGCACGGAAGTCAATTTTTTTTTGTAATTTCATTATAAAAAAATTGGGCTTTTAGTTTTAAAATGTCTCCTGAAATGGGTGCATGTCTGTTTCGTTGTTGTTTGAATCAGGTGTAAAGAGCATCCTCAACTTGAGGAAACTCACTCATTTTAAGGGTTTTTCTTTTAATGGGCTTTTCATCAACAGAATTCATATAGTTTTCAATTTTTTCTCTATTTTTCAAGATATCATAAACTGTAGCTCGCCCTATGCCATACAAAGTACATATCGACATTGGAGTTTCACCGCGGTCATATCTCTTAATAATTTCCCATTTATCAGATATATTTAATGTTTTATGCTTACGTTTTGAACTTGTGCTCGCCATTACAACACTACACTATACAGTATAACTGAACAACTCACAACACTATAATATCACTCTTTAAACAAAAATACGTACTGTAACAATGCACTAACACATCTGTGACGAAACTGAATTAGGACGTCTAAACAAGCAACTGAGTAGGCATGTGGAGGGACAGGAGGGTGTTTCCTGCCGCGACAGGAACGACAAACAAAGCGCTCAAAATGAAGCTCGGGTGACTCAACTAACAGGCGCGTCGGACTACCGAGCGTGTCGGACTATCGCGAGTCAACTGTATTCCTAAAGTCAAAGAGAACAAAAAGAAGCAATATATTTTGTGTGCTCCAGGAACAAACATAGTTGCACCTCGTAGATATTAATGTAATAAATTACATAAACACGTAGATATATTACTATTATAGGTATAATGTAGTTTATGAAATAAAGAAAGTTTTTCTCAATGGGGACATTTTAAGCCAGACAAAAGAATTCATACAATTGTTTTTTATACAAAAACAACAGAAATGCTAACTCCCCGACACATTCCATCGCCTACAACTGCATACTATATTTCAAATATATTGTATGGTGTGATTTGTTGGCTACAGAATATTGAAATGAGTGACCAGACAAAAATTACTGTGAAAACGAGACAAATGATTGTTTTGCTAACTTGTAAAAATAAATCATATTCTGAAATTGCAAACATTGTACAATGTAGTTTGACTATGCAAAGTGTAATCCAGCGATTCAATGAATCAAAAACTTTAATAAACAGACCAATATTGGATCATCCACAGTAAAATGCTGACTGGGAAAGTGGTGGAAATGATTGAGAAAGATGTGAAGCTAAGTCTTCTGCAATATTAGCTTATGTATAAGTACAATTGGGAAAATAAGTAACACCAGAACAATAAGATGATTTCTCAGTCATGCAAAACACACAGCCGGGGCACCAAGAAAGAGGTCATACACAAACAAAGCGAATCTAAAGAAGAGGTAAGCACTGGCAAAAAAATTATGTATGGAAAAATCAAAACTTGTGGGACAGGGTTTTGCTAAGTTTAACATTTTACAAAATGACGGCCGCATTTTGATATTAGGGGAAGCCCAAGACAGAACTTGACATCCAGGATCTCCAAAGTACTGTTTAAACATAGTGGTGGTGGAGTTATGGTCTGGGATTTTATGACTGCCTCTGATGATGGGGAACTAGTTTTCATAGAGGAAAATATGGACAGATACTGCTTTATGGAAATATTTAAATGTAATTTAAAGAAGATCACGGAGAAACTGGGTTTAGGAACAGACTACTACTTGCAGCAAGATAACGATCCCAAACATACTGCAGAAATTATCCGGCCCCGGTTACTTTATAACAAGTCATAAACCCTGAAAACTCTAGCACAGTCTCCAGATCTCAGTACAATTGAGAATCTGTGGAGTGATCTAAAGAAAATAGTAAGGGAACATTACGTATCCAGTAACCCGCAATTGAAAGAAAACATGACTGGCATAACATAAGTGGGGACACAACCAGTAAGAATGTGTATTCTAATCCAAACGGATTAAAGAGGCAATTCACAGGCATACGAAGTACTGAAAAAAATAAAGCAGCATTGGTTTTGTTTTGAAAGTGTAATTTTGTGATAGTGTACGAATAGTTTTGTCTGGCTTAAAATGCCTCCAGTGTGAAAGACGTTCGTGAAGAACGTTATAGCTATTATGTTATATATATATATATATATATAAACAGGTTAGTATGATTTATTTAATTTGTGTCTGCGAAGAAGATACACACACATATATACCGGGTAAGTGCCCGGGCCTATTTTTCTGTATCTATGCAACGCGCACACACTACTACCCATCTAACAAAACATCTCCTCTGCTGTAAAACAACTGTCTCTTGTGTAGCCCGAGTCCTGTGCGTGAACGTACTCATTACGGCGCCTCATCTGTTATCTGAACATTCAATGCCGTTGTCAGCCTGCACCAATCAACGACACGAAAATAGAGAATCGTTATAAAACAGCACGTGCACGTTGATTTCTTTTCATCAATACAGTAAGATGTGACTTTATTCATATGTCACATGAAGAAAAACAATGGCTCAAAGCGAGGCACATGTGTGTTACTAAGGATGCCATCGTCACATACCAACGTATTCTGTAAACATCGCAATAATAGGTTTCAACATAAACAGACATTCATTCTTTGGAACATGACTGCTTCTCAACGTATTGCTCAGATAACACCATCTGTTCACTGCTTACTGTACTGAAGATAATGAATCAACGTGCATGTGGTGTTCTGCTACGATTTATGTTTTGTTAGATGGGTAGTATTGTGTGTGGGTTGCATAGATAAGGAAAAATAGGCACTGTGACTCACCCGATATATACACACACACATATATATATATAGTTGAATCACATTATTATGACCACCTGCTAGTATCCAGAGTAACCACCCTTCGCAGCACGGACAGCAGTTAGACGAGATGGCAGTGACTCAAGTCAGGTGCTGATAGGTCTCCACGGGTATCTTGAGCCATGCTGTCTGCAGTGCATTCCACAACTGTTGAAAGGTGCGTTACAGAGGAGACAGACTGCGAACACGACAATCGAGGTGGTCCAACAGATGTTCAATTAGATTGAGATCGGAACTGTTTAGGGGCCAGGGAAGAACTTTGAAGTCTTTATCCTGCTCTTCCAACCACATGCGTACACTTCTAGCCATGTGGCAAGGCGCATTATCATGCTGGAAGATGCCATCCTTCCCAGGAAAGACAATCATCACGTACGGGTGGGCGTGATAGCCGAGGATGGATTCATAACCAAATTGATTAAGAGTGCCTTCCACACGGATGAAGGAACCTAGAGAATACCACGAAAACATTCCCCAGACCATAACACTGACCCCACCACCTTGTGTTTGTGCAACAATGGATGCAAGGTGTCATTTCTCCGACGCTTCTTGCCGGACATGATGACGTCCATCAGTTCCATGCAGCTGAAACCATGACTCATCAGAGAAGACTACCCATTGCCAATTCGCAGCAGTCCAGTCGCCATACTGTCGAGCAAATTCCAGTCTTATCGTCGATGCACCTATGTTAGCATCGGTGCATTCACCCTCCGTCTACTCCGGAGCCCCATTTGCAGAAGGGTTTGCTAAATTGTTGTGGTAGACACATGTCTGGATGCCCCCTGATTCATTTGGACAATGAGCTGCTCCACTGTAACCTGTCGGTTGATCTTCACGCACCATCGTAGTCGACGTTCACATTGGACATCAATTTCACGTAGAGCTCCGCAGTTTCCACTGTGTCATTCTTCCACTCACAATACACCTTTACAACGAGGCACGTGAACAGTTCACAAAGAACGCTGTTTCCGAAATACCATCCCCCTTGACTCGAAAGCCGATAACTCTGTTAAATTGCTTCCCTTACTCATGAAAGCAGGAAGCGCACTGTGTACAGCCACCTGTCTATCACATTATATACCCGCTTCACCAACCCACGTCACGGACCATATATCATAGGCTACGCGCTGCAGATGGCATTTCTAACAAGTAGTCATAATAATGTGATTAGACTGTGTATTAAATGTGTAATCTATGCTTGTGATTACATATATATTCAAAGTTAAATAAAGGAAATACAGTATTTAAAATCATTAGAAATACTGCAGCACTAACTTTGTAAAAATGTTGCACTAACAGTTGTGTTGACCCATGAACAGGCACACTTGCGTTATTAAAGTTCCATAAAATGTAACACACAATTTGTCTGAAAGTATTTGACGTGGCAAATTAAGATTTCTTGCAGAAGAATATTTCATGTTCAGTGCAAAAGTAAAAGAGTTTGGGATCGTAAATTATTTTTCAGTAAAGTTGTGCAAACAAGCTACAAAATTAATTTCTTCACAACTCGAACGCCAATTTTTTAAATGGCAAACTACAAGCACCACATAAAATATAAGTAGATATTTTGCACTTTCATGCTCTTAACTGTGTAATCTCAAATTTTCACTGACCGGTTATTTCAGCATCGTCGTTTTAGCAAGTACGCATCAAACATTCCCAGCAACTCGACACAACAGGTAGACCTAGCCGACTGAGCTGTTATAGGCTGTTCACGGTTACTTCAAACTTTACTGAAGCCCTGCTAAAGTTCTACTTCCAAGATATTCCTCTGCATCATGCAAGCATAGCTTAACCAAGTATAAAAAATTACACCAAAGGGAAAACTCATTGGATTCGTGCACATTCAATGTAAAGTTATTTTGTGTAAGAACTCTTTCTTAGTAGGCATTATCAAAACAAATTTCTCCCTGTTTTTGTTTATATTAATTATATAAAATATAATTTGTAGATAGAATAAAAGCAAAAGTTCAATTTAATTCAAATGGCATACTTTAATGTTAACACACTTATAAAACGCTTGTAATATGAAACATTTACGAAATAACCAAACCCGTCATACATGGGGTGACTTTTAAAAGTTTGAGTAAAAAAGTGTGAATAAACTACCTATAGCATCACAAAATATCATAGTTTACTGCTTACTGCTGTCTTAGCGCTGGTGTCGTCTGGAGTGGAGAGCATCATGACCTCATTCAGAGCACCCGTAGACGACAAACAAATTATGAGACATGGTGGCTTATGTAGGGTGTGCACGCACGCTGCAATGTGTTAGGAGTGCTCGTGGGGTGCATGTACACCACATTTTACTATTTAAAACAAGATTCCTGACAAGGCGATTTTTTTGACTACGTGAACAAACTTAAACCAAAATATTTATATAGCCACCGTGTCAAAAATAAGTCTTTACCATTTAAATCATGTATGTTAAAATGGTCTACCATAGTATTAGTTACCTACAAGAATACAGAGTTTGGTTGAAATTGGTAACATAGTATTGTAGCTATAACATAGTACTAAAAATGTTTATATGATCGCCATTTAAAAATATGTAACTGGTCTACTTTAAACATATTAGTTTACATGGCATATGGTAGTGGTGTTTGCCAAATTAGGTAAGAATCAAATTTCTGATACGACACCAAAACTTTTTTTTCAAGTAGTGCTATGTTACAAAATGGTGAAAAAAAAAGAAATAATATAGTGCAAACACCAAATTAACATAAAATATTTACATGACTGCAATTTTGGAAGTAAGCATATTATCAATTTAAATTATACATGTTAAAATGGCCTACCATAGTATTGGTTACCAGCCAAATCTGGTGGAAACGTAGAGAGTAGTTTCTGAGATGACATAAAAGATTTATTCTCTCAGTGCTATCATCCACAATGGCTAACCAATAATATAT
Organism: Clitarchus hookeri; assembly: GCA_002778355.1. Lineage (NCBI taxonomy): Eukaryota > Metazoa > Arthropoda > Insecta > Phasmatodea > Phasmatidae > Clitarchus > Clitarchus hookeri. Next base: position 1,681,661 of record NQII01000022.1, read on the forward strand.
ACACACACATACGTCTAAATTGAATATTTACAGAAACTGTGAAAATACAAAATTGAGTTTAAATTTGTCTAATGGTTACCGATACATAAAACGGCATAATAAATATTAATAAGGCTGCCATTTTGAAAATAAAGACATTGGCATTTTTGACAACTATAAAAGTTGAATGTTCTTACTAAGTACTACACTTGACTTACACAGATTGGTGAAAGGTAGTTCAGAGGTCCCTCACATTGTATGCTCATTCACACGCACACACTTTTAAATCAAGTGGAGTTTTCTTGACTTACAAACAAAACTGTCAAATACATCATTGTAGAAAGAATTTTTTTGTTTCAAAGCAAGCAGAATTTTTTGTTAAATTGAAGGCAGTTCAAGATTTTGATAGTTTATTTTGTTTCTGGGAGTTTATTATATATGTCGTGATTCCTTTCAGTGAGGAAAAAGAGTGTTCAACAAATGAACTTGTTGCTGAGTGGTAGCTATTTAAGAACACTAATTATTCAGCGTAACAGCTTTTCTGTAAATAAAAGAAAAAATCACGGAAAGTGGTATATTTCCTCTCTCCTAATTACACAGAACACAAATTTACTAGGGGCATTAACATTGTAATGACGCAGTATTATTAATTTTTGGAACACGTGTTTCATTTTCTTTCATTTTGCTAAGCTTCGTATTATTTTTATCTTTTTCAAAATTAAAGCCGTGGTGGTTCGTTTACTGTGATAGTTCGTTTATCGGGCATACGTTTGCCATTTTGTTTCGAACGTCATAGTTTTCAGTAAGCGTCAGCATTATTTAGAAACTTTCAGACTGCGTCGACAAGTTTTGTATGAGAAGTTTGTTTATCTTTATCTTGACGGCGCAGTTAAGCAGGACACAGCGCAGTTTGGATGACACTACTGGCAGATGCCGGCTGCCGTGCCCTTATCTTAGGAGAAGGGTGCGATAGGCTTGCAGAATAAATACTTGGGGTGTCTATCGCCTAAAATTGAAAAAGTAACCAATCGTCAGAGAAGACGCATCTGGCGTGAAGAGCTTCATCCATACAGGCAAGCACCCGCAACCGCTAAATCTTTTTTCACTTCATTTCTTTTCGGCTTGAACTTTCAATTCTACTAAATTATTTCCGCCGGTGTGGGAGGTCGTTAGGGTGCCAGGAGGGAACGAACGTCCCTCCTCCCTTCATAACTTCTTCTTGCGATGCAAGTTTTTAAGAAATTAGATAATTCGTAAACGACTGTGGCGCTGTTCTGCACTTGTCTATTTATCTGTTAACGGTTCGTACTCTGCATACCTGAAGATCGTATGTGAACTGTGTCACTTGAATGGTAAATAAAAGTATAGAACAAATACACCGGAACTTGACTTTATTTAATTGGCGTCCATTTTACAGAGTCTCGTGTTACTACGTCTTGAGCTAGTCGAGTGGTAAGTTATAGCAGTGACAACTTAAAGCCGGCTATAACTGTGCGCATGCCACGTTACAACATATTATCAATACAAACCACAAATACGATAGTGGGGAGGGCTATGAAGATCAGGGAAATTGTGGGGTAAAATCACTACAAATACACCCATAAAAATACAAAAACACCTCAATTTAAAATTTGTTCACCCAATTTTGTAATATGTGCCCACCTAACTGAACCTAACCTCAGGATGAGCAAATCACTATTTCACATTTTTAATCTAACCTAGGATTGTAGGATTTTAATCTAACATATGATTTTGTAGGGTAACTATGCAGTTTAGGGGCTTTTCTGAACGAAACATCCTAGACCAACAAAAGTAGCATTAATGGGTTTTGCACAGCTTACCTTGTTCATATTTAGGAGGGGGTCATGTTAAAATAAGAACATATTTAAAAAATTTTTACAAAATTTTGAAATGTACAAGCAGTTTGGCCGGTCTGTTTACGTCGATCGCCATTATTAATGGCCACGTATTGCTGATCTGACGCTACCTAGCGGCCACGGATGGTCATTATGGGTATTTTAATGGTCATTTTTTAAGCAGGTCAGTAGCCTTTGCGGGCATAATTCTTGTTGTCCTAATCTGGCGGATTTAAAACGGAGAAAGCAAGTACGAGTGTTTCTGTGCATTATATTCGCCTATGAACGAGTGTTAGTGCGTAATATTTGGCTATGAACTAGTACTTCAGTGGGTAATATTCGCGTGTGTGGAGTTTTAGTGGAACATGGTGTTTCGCCGAGTGAGGTAAGGTTGAATTGGCCGTTGACAGAGTAATTATACCAGCCATACCTAGGTGAGTAAATTGATATTCTTTTGGTGTGTTTTACTGTTCCTTTAAATCCCTAAATTCGTAGTTCAGTTAGATTAACACCCTACAATCCTAGGTTAGATTAAAACCCAACAATCGTAGGTTAGTTTAAAAATGTAAAATAGTGATTCACTCATCGTGGGATTAGGTTCTGTTAGGTGGGCACATGTTACAAAATTAGTCATACGTTAATGATCCAAGAATATTCATGTTCTGCGTAATTAGTAGTGTGGAAATATACCCTTTTTCTTTTTTTACGAATAGCCCCTAAACTGCATAATTACCACTTGCAGTTTTTGGAGACAATAGCTAATGTTGAAAGTCTTGGCTTTAATAATCTAATACCATAAATCCGTAATAGGAAATAAATGAGAAAAAACGTGTAACAGAAAATTAAAACATAACTCTTTCAGCGCAGCTGGGAAACCACATACTGTAATACAGGATGTCTGGTATTTCACAGATACGAACTGCATCACACGAATCAGCAATCAAAACTAGGTAGGAAATACTCTTTGGTAAAAGCGCACAAGAAAAACAACACGAAAGGTCCAGAAAACACTGTAGCAAACGTTTGGTATTGTTGGATACAGGTGGGGTGATGTGGCAATGCTACAACTAATGTGTTGGTTGTAAGGCATACAGCAAGGAAATGAGCCAAGCTCAATAGTGCCAAAGAGGTCATGAAGTTCACATGCAGTGAGTACTGGGACATGGAAATGGCCATGGGTGCATCCGGCGGCCAAGCTCCGTGCATGCTGCATGCATTTAATGTGCGGAAAATGCATTGCTAAGAGCAGGGCAAAATTTGAATACCTTTTATGACATTTCAACGTTTTGTATGCTGATGATGTATGCTATGGTTAACGAGAAATAAAGTCATTTCATCTAATTTAATGTTGTTTTTCTCGTAAACTACGGGTCTTTCGCTTTTTTTTTTACCACAGACTATTTACTACTTAGTTTTCATCACAGATTAATGGGGTGCAGTCCATATCCACGAATTACCTGACTTCCTGAATAAGTTTTATTATCCCATTCAAAACGATTCCTCCCACATCCCGCTCAAGGTGCCCTCAATCGCCTCTTCCCACAGTGCCTGCAGAAATCACTCTTGGTTCCCTTCTCATGGGCATAAAGGATATGGCTGATAAGCTCAGCGTGACTATGTCGTCTGTCTAAAATTTACATTTCCCCATCAACGAGAAACTTGAAGTGAGGTGAAACATAACCAAGTAAATGTAACAGTTCGAAACATTATCTAAATTAACTTTCAAACTAATTTCTTGCATGCAAACACTCACAATAGCTAGCATTCATTTACTTGCAAAACACCTGTCGGAACAGAACCGGGCGACTGACTTGGTTCCCTATTCCCACTGCCAGATAAGCACAGAAATGCCCAATGGCATAGGGGTAAGGAGAGGCTGTACATGGAAAAGCCCAAAGGCGAAGGGGAGGTGAGCCCGAAAGTGATGGTGCAAGGCCACAGAAAACAGCAGGGGGCTAAAAAACAGTGTGGCTAAAAAGTAAGAGAGGTGGATGAGGCGGGAAAGAACAAGCAGGAAAAGAAAATTATAGGTTGCAGTGCTACTAAAGCAGCAGGAAAATCTTTACGGAAGTAATGTGATATAAATGTGATATAATAGCCGCGCATTTACAAGACAAGTCACAAAATTATTGCTGAATGTATCATTACATAAACAAAACATGATCCTATAATTTCTGCACACTGCTTATCAAAATTTACGTAGGAAAAGCTGCCAAACAAATAAGGTACTTTTATGTTAACACATGGATAAAAACCTCAGTAAGCGACATATTTAACAAATAACCAAACACGTCATACATAAGGGGATTTTTCAAAGCTCTTACTCAAAACAAGTACTGTAAAGACCATAGTTTTTGCGTTAAAATAATAGTACAGTTATTAAAATTTCTGATTTCCGTTTTTTTTTTTTACGCTAAGCACAAATCTGAGCATAAACAAATTGAAATCGGACACATAGAGACTATCAGAAATATAATAGGGCCTAATGCAAAGTCTATTCAACACACACTTCCTGTCGCAAGTTTGTTATGCACCGACACCCATAGTTGCAGACTTGTGATTGGCCAACGTAGAATAATAGAAAAATTTTAATCCACCATACACAGTTACCGTGAGTATAGGCGATCTCGTAGCGTAATGTGTTGTTGCAGACCCCATAAGTAAGTGTATTGTAAATAAATGAGTGAAGAGATTATGGCGGGTCTAGACATCTAAGTCTTGAGAGATGATTAGGGTGTAACGGGGTATGGAGCATGGCCGAAATGCATGGGCGGGGGAAACAGGGCATCAAGAATACCGATTGACCTGCCGCATCATCCGCCACGATTCCCTTACGCAAAAATTCAGCGCGACCCCGCCGGAAATCTAACCAGGTACACCTGGGTGAGAAGAGAGTAGTTACACCTACACTACCCCAATATTTAGCACGGCCTTAATGTGACAGAGATACATAAGTTCCCACACACACTACCATAGTTTTTACCAGCCTGCAAAGTAAAATGAAAAGAAACAACTTAATCTTTTTAAAACTTTGGTAGATAGCATCCAAGGGGAAAGAGAAAACTTTACAGCAAAAAATAATTCTGAATATTTTGTTACTGATGCACAAAAATCACTACTACCTGCTAAACCAACCACTAAAATCAAATGAATAAAAATGAAAAAAATTATATACCTCTTACTAATACTGGGCCTTTAGAAACAAAATTCGATATAGCAGCCATTTCAACCCAGCAGCTCGGAGAACCAAAGATCACAGACCAAGTATTTTTTTTGTGGGAATGTGGCCAATAGTTAAGTCCACGGCCAAAAATAAAAACAGTAGGCAGCCAAATAGAGGATAATGAAGGAGAAATACTAGACGGGATCCCAAATACTACTCTTCTCGGTAGAGGCCCATCAACATTTGAGGGAAAGAAAGGCCATGGAACAAGGGATAACAAGGAAAGATTGGGCCGATCACCGGGGATATCTAACGGGACACCAAATTCTTAAGATCAAATAACAAGACTGTGCGCAAGTAAAAACTGAGCGAGAACGATACAAACTACCCGAGGGTCATGAAAAAGTACGGAAGGGTAAGAGACAGGAAAAATCACACGAAGCCTACGGAGAGCAGCATACAACGAACTTCTATCACCTCCAGTGGAACACTGAAACAGAAGATGGGTCAAATCTGCACTAGAGGCACCACATACACAAGAAGGATTAGAGACTATATGAGCTTATCCAAATGATATTGGGTTGCATTATGACCTGAAAGGAGACGAAAAGGAGTAACTGTTCAACTACGGGAACTACAATGTTGATATGTTGGTCGAGAATATGTAAGAAATAGTTGTGCGTACAAGGTATTAGAAAACAAAGTATAAGTTTCCCATGTCTGTTTCCAATGCCGAAAAACTTCCCTGGTTAATAAGGGATACCAAACCGAAAATGAAAGCAGTGGCTTCGAGACACCCTCTAAAACACTCAATTTTTGCAAGTTTATCCACCATCTCATCCCCCTGAAACCCGACATGCCCTGGTACTCACATAAAAAGGACAAATACACTGAGTTTATCGAAAAGAACGCACTGTTACCGTATGAACCTGACGTGAACCAGGCGTTCACTGATACCTTTGTACTCACTGTGACTGCCACAGTAGTGTCCTCCACTCCAGATGCACCACACCGGCAGGCATGTGGGCAAGAGTGATAGTGTTCCAGTGTTATGTAATCAATCAGCGTTCGTCAATATCGTTTATTCAGTGCTATGTAATTAATCAGAGTTCACCAATATAATTACATCAGTGCGACATAAATGATCGGAGTGCATCAGTATAGTTTATTCAGGGTTATATGTATCAAGTGTATTTGTCCCATGTGTGTAAATTGCACCGGCGTCATAAATTTAATCAGCATTATTAATTATTCAGAGCTTAATAATTTAATCATTATTATTTATTGGTTCAGTGTATCTATTCAGTATTTATTTATATCATATTTATCGTGTTTAAAGACAGTTATCGCATACCCAGTCAGCCAGAGACATGTGACATTACTAAGTTGGCAATTCAGTGGCTGCTGCGATGCAAATATTTAATATTAATATAACCCTGATTTATTGTGTAAGGGTAATTGTGTTTTATTATGTAAGTTGTATAGGGTAATTGTGTTTAATTATGTTAATCTAAGGTATATCATTTTCTTACACCTCATTAGCATTTTTAGTAGCATTTATGTTTCATCTTTCCACCACTTGGTGTCGGCCGCACTCAGGTAGCGGGAGCCGGCGCAGTTCTCAGCCTAGTACGCTTCATCACTTCAACGCGGGCGGACGTGGTAAGTCTCTCGCTTCACAAGAACCTCGGGGCTAGCCTCTGAGGCTGCAACCTCACTCAGTAATCGTATCATCACATCATCCACGGAATAATTTGTATTTTATGTTACATCGCACCGAGGGGAGAGCAGCGTCACATGCCTTAATTAATCGTAATCCATAAGTGTGTTATATTGTACGACCACGCAGTCACCACATGTCTGTTCGGTTAAGTGTTCAATAAAATAATCGTCTTTCACATAACCAATAGTGCGTTCATTAATCCGGGCATGCGCAGCGGCCATACAGCTCGCAATTACCTATTATCTGACGGTGTGTTACCTCGAGTCCCCTAGGGTAATTACCCATGACCCGATCTCATTGCTCCACACTAAGCTGGCGCCCGGCACTTTCACAGCTCGAGGGACACCGCGCGACCAACCGTCTCCCTTCAACAAAGGACCTACCGAGCGCAGGTCAAACCATATAAGCATGTCCTTATGGGGAGTAGGAGAAGACACAGCTGTAAGAAAACTTCGTGAATCAGATATAATCAGAGGATTTGAGACTCTCTGATAGTATGCATAGCGTAAAGCCATATACACTGCAAAAGCTTCAGCATAATAAAGTGTGGCGGTAGAAGGGAGTTTAAAAAGCCCAGAACATTTATGTGAAGCATCAAAATAAGCAGACCCAACACCTTCGACAGTTTTGGAGGCATCAGTGTATATCAAAGTCCAGTCAGGATATTCAGAAACTTAAGCCTTAAATTCTTGTTGAAGAACAATGGGAGAAACAGTTTTAGTAAGGGAAAGAAAGATGGGAGAAGGAAAGCGAAACGAGACCTCGTACTGCAAATGGTGTAACAAACTAGGTGGAGGGGTAACGAAGCGTGCCATCGTTAGTAATAGTTTCGGTAGGACGTAACCAAGATTGTCAACAGCCTGTACAATACTCCTTACACAAAAGTCACGAGTACGAATCCAATGTATACCTTGCAATTGTCTATAACGATCGGTTAAGGACATAAGGAAAGATTCCATACGCATGACGGTTGGTTGGAGAGGGAAGTGGTGACTGGGACCGTTTACGCGTGAAATACAAGGCGCAACTCTTATCCACAGAAATATTAAAACCATGATCATCCAACCAAAATGATAAAGAATCAAGGGCCATAGTCAGAGAAGTACAAGCATTGTCAGACATTCAACCCAAAGCACAATATCATCAGCATATTGAATAGAACAAACGTGGGAACCCAGGTGAAATATGATGTTTTGAGTATATAAGATAAACAGTAAGGGGCTAAGGGTACTACCTTGAACCAAACCATGGGACACCTGACGAACAAAATCCGCTCCATCGGGTACTCGAGGTATATAACGACGAATACTAAACAAAGAATGGATACATCGTATAAGAGTATGTGGTAAACCTAATTGAAACATTTTATCATAAAGGAGTTTAAAATTAACATTATCAAAGGCCAATTCCAAGTCTAACAACACAGTACCCAAGACATTCCGGTCAGCATAGGCATCCCGAATACGTGAAAACAATACAGCAACAGCATCCAGAGTACTAATACCAGAACGAAAACCAAGTTGTTCTGGACGAAGTAAACAATGATATTCTAACCACCAATTAAGCCTGTGTTTTACCAATTTCTCAAAAAGTTTCGCCAAACAAGAATGCAGGGCAATCGGACGATAAGACTCAGCTGATAGAGGAGATTTACCAGCTTTCAAAATCGGGAATATTTCAAAATCCCTCCACACATCAGGGATACATCCGTAACAAAACACTTTATCATAGAATTGAGCTAACCAAACGAGAGTGGAGCGAGGAAGTTGCTTAAGGAGACCATACGATATGTAATCCAAACCAGGGGTGGTATTACCTGTAGTGTGCAAATAATGGCTTAATTCCTCCACTGTAAATGCCCGGTAAAAAACATGATGAGAAACATGAGAAACAACTGAAGGAAAACAGAAGGTAGCAGACTCCGGGGCGGTATCAGGGGCAATGCGATTCATAAAAGCAGGGAGAAGGGGGAGAGAAATATGCTGGGAACGCTGTCCCTCTTTACTAGCGCGAAAGGCTTTAAATTTACCCCATAATGTAGGAGAGGGAGTAGTACGAGAAAGTGAAGCACAAAAATTATTCCAGCTAATCATTTTCGTTCAGACCACAACTTGCCTCTGCTTGGCATTTCTTAAGATGTAGAAAATTGGTCAATGTAGCCTGGCGTTTAGATTGGTGAAGTGCATTCAAACGATGGCGATTAACTTCGTCATATTGTCCATCCCACCAAGTGGAACCATGTTTCCGATCACCAATACGAAAAGGTCGAAAAGGCATAGAACTTTTAGCAGATTCCAGAAGAGACATATAGGAAACATCATACGCCATGTTTATATTAAAAGCAGTAACCGGGGGGAAATGAATTGTTGCTTCCGACATTAAGGAAGATAATTTGCACCAATCAGCCCGATTATATAGTAAATGTTATCGGCGAAACGTAGGGGAAGGAGACTGAGAATTTGGTGAAGAAGTGAGGATAATTGGAAAATGGTCACTACCCCATGTATCATCATGTACTGACCAGATTAAACAGCTAGAGAGACTGGCAGAAAATAAAAATTTAATCAATGGCAGTGGAGTGGAAATGTGGAGGCCCGATCCATGTAGGTTGCGTACTGTTCAGTAAAGTATAAGATGAAGTAAGTAAAAATTCTGACAAACGTTGACCAGAAACATCCTCAAAGGGATTACCCCATAGACGATGGTGGCAATTGAAATCGCCGCCTACAATTACAGGATGTCGAAACTGGGAGAAGAAAGACGCCCAATCGTGTGCTGAACATCGAGTGATATTAAAGTAGCCAAGTGTCGACCGAATCGCCACCGTATCAACGCCATGGAAACGGTCAGGATAAGCAATATTAAAAAGCTCACCAGCATGCGTATTCCTTAAATATATAGCCGTCCCTCTGTCATCTTTAGGGGAGACGAAAGACTGAAAGGATCTGATATAGAGAGGGGAGGTACGTAGCATCCAGGTTTCACACAGTAGAACAATAACTGTGTTATGACCATCCAAATAATGAAGGGGAGGAAATCTATTGGACAGAATAGATCTAGCATTCCACTGTATGGCGCAAAAGCATGAGGGAAACATGTGAAACAAAAAAGTGGTAAACAATAGCCGATACACTCACCTTAAGAGGACACGTCCCCTTATAGGAGAGTTTAAGAAAGGATTGGATCATACTCTCTCGGGCAAAATTATAAGTCGAATCGGTTTTTGCTACAGTTATCATATGCTCAATTGTGTATATCAAAGAGTTCAATTAATCGTTATTAAGTCGAGGGACTTCACGTACCTTAGTGGGTGGTACCTCTTCAGGTAGTGGAGCACGAACAAGAAAAGAAATATTGTCGACAGCATCCGGCTTAAATTAAGCATAATATTCTCGAACATTAAAGGAAGGTGTAACAATGTTGGAAGTCACCTTATAACAAACAGAATATCCATCGGGCCTCACGGTGGCCATTTGGGATTGTCGCGTGGAGCTTCGTGTTGCTAATGAATATGAAGTCGGGAAGGCCAGAGGCGCTGATGGGAGAGGAAGAACTGATGGTGTAGGCAGAGGCAGATATTGAGCCAATGAGGTGGGCGGGGAAATGATTGGTTGCGATGGTGGTTATTGTTGTACCGGAAGGACCCTGAAGTACCGCTGTACTTTGGCTTTAGCATCAGCATAAGGCAGTTTGTAATATGCCATGACACGTTTTACCTCTCTTTCCATTTGCCAAACAGGGCATTGAGCCTTGTCATGTGCCATTTGTTGACCAGAGCGATACATACATACTGGGGTATCTGCAGAAGTACATTCGGAAATAACATGAAGTTGAGAGCAGGCAGGGCAAACGAACATTCTTTGCGCGGCAGTTTTTCTGTGTATGCCCGAAGCGAAAACACCTGAAACACTGTAGCACCGATTGAACCTGAGGTGTTACTTTGAAGAGCTCTTTATATATAATAATTTCATTATTCTATCACAATTTCATTGCCCCTCAAAGGTAAGGCTCACCAGGTGGATGGGAACTCGTTCCGATAAAATTCCATTAACGACATGTTTTGATAACCTCTCAATAGACAAAATCTTATAATCGCATTCCAAACCTTCGCGAATGTCATCTGTCGACATATCGAGAGGAATGCCATATATCATACTTGGCATTGCACAAGACAAGTAGGGATATTTACAGAAGCATTCAGTTTAGTTGATAGTTCTGAAGACATAAATTGATTGGCTGAAATACCAGTAGTAAAAGTATTTTTCAGTTTCGCTGGGCCTGCTCGTTGGATATGTAATATATCGCGGTTAGGATGGAGTTTGCGACCTAGTGAAATGGGATGTAAATTGCCGACAAAGATTTTCATTAGTTAATATTATTTAGGTAAAGGTGGGTTTACGATTAAATAATGAAGAATTAAAACTGGTATTATGTGTACTTAACGAGTCATAAGAATTGGAGATTATTATTTATCTAGCAACTCTTTTCCTAGCCAATCAGAATCGTAGGAGACGAAAGCAGCCGACGAAACTTAGAAAAATGGACAAGAGTGAAGATGATTTACATTTATTTAATTATTTATAGTTACTGCTGGTGTAATACTTTTGAAAACTTCGTGATATCTTATTCGCGTATACGATGCCTCCAGAGCGCAGCACTACATCCAGAAAAATTGAAGTTATGGAAAGTGTATCAGGATAAATATTATTAGTGAATGTAGGAAAAAAAAATTATGAATGTTGCGTTTGTTTCCGTAATATTAGGCAGGAAACAGGAATGTGTGAGGCTGTAGTTGAATTGCATGAAATAATGTTTCTGGTAGGGAATTTTATATGCTAATTTGTCGAATGTTTGGAAATTACGATCATATTTTATGGAGTGTGGTATGGTAGAGCAAGGTGAAAATAAAACTAATAATGATCTGCGCTATGTACAATAACGCCAGTTTTCATCAGAGCAATGTAATAAATATAATTATTCTAAGTTGGCAGGAATTTATGCAGCTGGATAGTTATAAAGAATCACATCTTCTCGGATATTGACCAAAAATATCAGAGAACTGCATTTCTGGGCTTACAGATAAAGTCGTCGAAACATTATCANTTTTTTTTTTTTTTTTTTTTTTTTTTTTACCTTAAAGAAGGGATTTTATGAATGACTCTTTTTTCAACTGGGATAGTATATAAACCAAAATTTTTGTCACTTTTTACTTGTACTATTGGGATTTTTATTTCCAATAGTTTATTATTGTTAAATGCTATTTTATTATTACATTTTTCTATCTTAGCATTTCCTTGTATTGCATAATTCTTCCTAGTATTGTTGTACTTGAATTTTATAACACTTTTTCTTTCGGAAATGTATGTGATAAAACACCATTATCTTAACTTGAAACAATATTTATAAGGTATTTGTTTGATTTCACACAGCGGAAGTGAATTATATTTGTTCAACATGCTAAAACACATTTTAAAAATGTCAGCTAAAAATAATCCATTTTCGTATTAATAACAATTCACTTCAGCAAGTACCTTTTACATACTCTATACGAATCGATATTTCCGTTGCAGGATGACAGCCACTTAGCCCAAAAACGCAAATATAAGGGAAAGGAATGCCAACATATGACATTTAAATAAAAAAATTAAAAAGGGTAATTAAAGCGAATACAATTACCTCTTCCAATTAATAAAACAAGACCATGATCTGTTCTTTAAATTAAGAGAACACTGTGTCGATTAAAATCCTTAATTGCGTACAGTTTAACAATAACACATAACCTAAATTCAAGAAGTAAATACAGTGTCCAGCAAACAAAAACTGTCACTGTACTCTGATTGGATACTTCGTCTTGACTTGTAGATAAGATATAAAATATAACGATCTCTTAAGGCAAGCCAAAAACACACACGACCCTACACAACCCACAGACTTCCGCAATAAACCAATACCCTTGAAAACATTGGTTTATATTGTTGACACACTGCCTAAGGTTTCTGTTCAGTCAATCGGAAACCCAGCCTTAGGTAACCCAATTTCTAACGTTTTATTCATCCTACTGTTCATCCAGTTGGGTTTGGACATCAAGAGGAATTAGATTTTGCATGTGAATGATATAGGCCTGGAAAAAGAGTCTACCAGATAGAGGATACCTTTCCCTAGGGTGCCAGCTAAGAGAGCACGAGGAAGGAGGGCAAGTTACCGAAGACCCTTAGATGTGGCCTCCTATGATAGTCCACCATCAAAGGATCGGCTATATTCCCATTCTGATGAAAGATGTTTTAGCCCCTCTCAATGCATACTCACTCCCAAACTAGGATTGTTGAAGGCCATCCTAAAGCCTTTATGCTCACACGAAAACAGAGAAAATTAATCATCCGTGAAGCGGCTGAACTAATGAAAATACTCGGCAACTTTTGACACAAGACGTTTTATTTGAATTAGACAGGATTTGCAATGACCTGTCGCGTCCGCCCATAGATCACGTCACCAAAACCCAATCAGAGGTGGCCATTAATTCTATCCATCCGTCTGTCAAACCCTTGGCAGGTTTTAATTTTTTGACGGAAGAAGGGATGAAATTACAGCATTCTAATGTTTTGTTACTCATTTATTCCGAGTTTTTTACAAGGCTTTGTAGTGTGCGAAGTGTTTTGTTTTAACTGTCTTTTGTTTTCCTACTTATTTTTATGTAAATGTCAACACAAATTAAATTACATTTTTTCTGAAAATTAACTGAAAGGTACATTTGGAAACAGGAAACATATGCACCTTTTGTGCAATATAAAAGTAATAAAATCATGCTTTCTATAGTATTTAAAAAAAATTTTAATCGATTAATTTCCATTACATGCGTGTATGTGCGTTTTGGGTACTTAAAAAAACAATGACGTCAAATATTTCACTTTTTATGGAGAATTTTGTTCCTATTTGAAAAACGTTTTTGTTTTTATTAGTTTGTAACAATGAACTTACGACTGACATACAGAGTTTGGTTGTAAATGGCTCGTCTGGAAGGCAGACGAATGTATGACAGTTGACGGATGGGCGCAACTGTCTAATTTAAATCGTGCCTAGCCCTCATGCGAGGTACTCAAATGAATGGTCCCCACTCGTGCTAGGGGAACTAAAATACCGTAAAAAAAATTGTACGAATCGTACATGGTATTACATTGTAATAATTTATGCTTCAGGAGGGTAAAATATTCCTGAGGTGTGAAGTGGCATGCTCACCGAGAAGATGAAATTAAATTAAGGTGCCTGATGAAATAAAAGATATGGGTATCCTACTGACGAGGGCAGCGACCCTCTACCTAAGCCAATTCGTCCTGCTACAACTTCGCAGCTAAGACCTACCCTCTACTAGGAGAAGTCTGCCTCGGCATAATGTACTAGGATTGCACCCTATCTGCAAGAGGTCCAGGATACTGCCGAGTCAGGTGACAGTCGCATGTTCATACCCTCAAGAGGCAATTTTTGAGGACATGATAATTGGGGCTGACAATTAACACCTACACACTACCCCTTTGTATACACAAATAAAAATATGCTGCCGGAAAATTAATGCAGTAAGGGGGCCACAACAGTTCCAGAGTTTCCGAGTTCCAACGACCAACTACATGCGACCCTTCTACACGTGTTACGTACCCATAATTGTGTGTGAGAGCAGTGTGAGTAGTGTTACGATTGTCTAAGTAAATCAATTTTTTCCTATGCACAGCCACTTTATTTTCTGATTCAAAGGTCGGAAATATAAAGTTGTCTTTGTTTCGTAGCCAATCAAGCATGGCTATCCACACCAATCCTGGGATGAAAGTAGACTCGCCCAGCACAAGCCATCCGATGCCACCCTACCATATGAAAAATCTGAGGGTGGTAATAATTTTGTAAATTCCTTATTTCATTGTTAATTATGTTTTAATTCAATGAATAAATCAAAATACTGGGAGAGATAGCCCCGGAGTTTTTCAACAATATGTTGCTTAAAATGGATAATGCCAACACGTTTTTTCTGTCTCACGAGATTGGTTTGTTAAATATAATTAATAAGTGTTCATTTGTTTCGTAATGCAAGGTCATGTTGTATAGTTTCAATTGTTCTTTTGTATTTTCTTGTGTTCTCGTGAGTTTGGGTCGAGCTCTCTCGAGGTCTCCGCCATTTTCTTTAGATGGTCTGTAGCTCTTGCCGGGGAATGTAATATATTGTGTACCTCTGGGCCTTCATCGTTTGCTCTAATAACCAGATCCTTTACAATAGTGATATATTTTGTTATTTAACCTTTGTGAAACTCTTTTGCTATACTAAGTGGTGTGAGGTTACTAATAATAAAATTTGTAGTGTGGAAAGAAAGAGAATTTTTAATTATGTTTTATATAGGGATATGTCTGGCGTGTGTGTGATACTTAGCGGAATTCCTATTACGCCGCTTACTTTCTCTTTCCTTGCAGTGTTCAGCAGGACTGTAATGACGTGAGGCGAATCGGCTTCCCTTTTTTTTTTTACACAGAGCATGATAAAATGATTTTGTCTTTAAATCAGTCACTCTTTCATTGCATTTTTTTTTAAATAACTACCCTATTACTAAATGTTAAGTGTTGTCCGGGGGTAGGTCTGAACTTTGTTGCGTCTCAGGGCTAGGCCTCATTTACTACAAGAGAGGGAATTTAGGAAAGAAGGCGTGCATCGTGGCAAAGAATGATAAAGCAGCCATGGCTAGTTTTGTGGCCATGACTGCATCCCTGAGTGTATAATAGCGGAAGCTATTACTGTGAAGGGGGAGGGGAAAACTGGCACAGGCACCGTAAAAACCCTCCCGACAGGAAAGAAGTTCAAAACTTATCCATGGGGATGCATGCAGTCATGGTCACAAAACTAGCCATAGCTGCTTTATCACTCTTTGCCGCGATGCACACCTCCTTTCCTAAATTCCCTCTCTTGTAGGTGTACGGGGCCTAGCCCTGAGACAACTAAGTCCAGACCTACACCCAGAAAATACTTAACACTTAGTAATAGGGTAGTTAGTAAAAAAAAAATGCCATGCAAGTATGACTGATTATTTAGATCAAAACCAAGTAGGTAATTAATGTGATACTTTTAACACATAAGAAACAATTTAAAATGGGAAATTCCAAGACATTAGTCACGTTCTGTGACACTGCACTTATCAGTATTGTAGTTAAATGCATTCGTCGGTGACAAATAATGCTTAATTAAACCAGGTAAAGAGCAAAGAGAAAACTTTGACAAAGTAATTAACAATTCCAAAGAAAATTGAGCTCAGTTCACATAGCAAAAGGAAGGAAATTTAGCTGTCAAAATTTGTGAATCGTAAACAAACCAGTAAATAAATAATAATTATGAGGTGATGTCCTAAATTACAATTCTAACTATTCGTGAGAGTAAGGGCTTTAAGATAACATTCAAAATAAATAAGCATTCTACTGAAAACAATCTAAAACATAAACAATTGGCTCTTAAATGCAGAAATAGTTATAACATGTAATTTATCTTTCATTGCCCACAGGCAGCACCATCCCCAGGTCCTACCAGCTCAAAAGCACCGGGATTCCTTATATAAAGTATTCACGGTAACTTCAAGATTTTCTGAAGCCCTGCTAAAGATCTACTTTCAGGGACCCGATTATGTATCCTTCCGCAGTATGTAATCAAAACATTGCCATGTGACACCTGTCAAACGTTTTGCAAACAAAAGCAGTGCCATGTGGGTACTCTCAAATATTTTGTAAACAAACAGTGCCTTGTGGGAACTGTCAAATATTTTATTAACAGTGTCCATGTGGGAACTACCAAAATTTATTTTTGAAGAGAAACAATGCCATGTAATCTTAACTGTCATATACTTTAATAAAATTCTCCAAATGTCTAAAAGAAATGCTAATCAATTTAGCAAAATATTGTAATACATACAAAAAAGGTAGATTGAAGTATATATCGGAAATGTTTATTTTAATTAAAGTTTACTTATTGAATTAAGATTTATTTACATATTTGGTGTAAGGAAAAAGTTAAATTTTACATAATAAACTTTTGGAAGTAGCACTCAGGTTAAAGATTTCACTGTGATAAATGGTACCGTATTTTATCACATATAAGTCGCACATTTTATTTTAAAAATGTTATTGAAAACTCGGGGTGGGACATAAGTGAGAAAAATTCCTCCAGCCCCGCACTAACGTTTCATTTACTACGAATTCACGGCCCGCGGCTCGATTTCCAAACTCTTCAGCAAACAAAATCACTTTCATTTTTAAACCTGTGGTGTGGATACATCGCTTTTCCATTAACAAACTGTCGCACTTCTTCACTGCCACAACATCAAAACAACACTACCTGCGGCGCAAAGACGATATAATAGAAAGACGTGTAAGCAAACGCTACTGTGCTGCTATCTCTTACGCTTCACAAAAAGCTTTCGAAAATAATCGATTATCAGTTATTGACCAAAATTCGATTCCTTTTCATTCTTTTAAAATAGGTTTTTCTGTTAAGGATAGCGAAGGGAATTACGTAACGGAAATATTCAAATGCCTTTCTATATTTTGCACGTTTATTTGATAAAGTGCAGAAATAACAACGCTAATACTAAAATTACATCTTAACCTAGAATTATCTTATAAGTAGAAAGAATGTGTTACGTTAGTTTTATAACCACAATTCAGCGTCTCCAATATCCAATATGGCGTGGTTATACTTCTGAAAAAAACGTGCCCAAACGGACAAGATGGAGTGTATGAGTCCGCTGGACAGACACTGAAATTTATTTAATTTCAATTAATAACAGTGAAATCTTTACCCATGAGTGCTACGTAAAAATGTAAATATATAGTTTAGCAATATTAACTTTACAATTACGGCATTAAATGTATACATATTAATATTTAACCCACGAACTATTTATTTTCAGCTATAACCAACATGTCCCTTCAAAATCCGTTGATAATTCGTACGGACTTTTAACAAATTATTATAATTTATTGAAAAAATATACTTAAAACTTAAAACAACCAATTTATATAGTGCTTCAGGGCTAAAAGAAAGACAAAACCTTTTTCCATACATATATTTTTATAACCAATTGAACAAGTAACTCCTAGGGTGATTTTTCAAAGGTTCTTTTCAAAAGTATCGAAGATACCGTGAATGGATTATACCATGTATACTGCAATTCATATAAGTACACAAAATTTTGCCAGACAATGTGACCAAAATACACACTACGTAAACAGTAAATACTTTCATTTGCAAAGTATTGTAATAGATTATGAGTTGTTGCGAGATATACATACGTTATATTGGCGAATTCGATAATTATTAGGACAGAAAATAGTATTTATAACTAAATGTCGTAATTCAAAACTTAAATTATACTTGCAACTGACGTGGACCACTCCTGCATGATATGGCATGGCCACTGTCATCACATCATCGGCCCTCAGTCGCTGCACCAGTGTGGCCCGCAGAACATGTAAGGCATGACCTGATACCGAGTGATCCAACCTAGTACCTGAGGTGTCCCTTGAGAGATATGTGTAATTAGGATAGGAATCAAGTGTTACAATGTGTAGTAAGTAGCATTAGAATTTATCGCCCACAGGATAACGTTATCGAAATTCGACCTTAGGTGCTTGCAAAGTAATCGCAGAATAAATGCAAGCCATGTGCATTTTTAATGAGTTGTAGAGTAGCCGGGCTATAGTATTTAAAGTGTTCTTTATAATTTTTGGAGTGCAATTGTGTGTATTATCAAGCCAATTAGTGAGGTGACAAGAGAAATAATTAGTCTTTCATTCAACCTGACCGTTTCGTTCATAGAGTACCCCAAAACTTGACAGACCTAAATTTCCCACATACTCTGCAAGACACCACATAATTATGTTTTGTATTCAAATTAGTGCTTAATTAACAACTCTTAACTCTCTACAGGACTAAGAAAACTCGCTCAGAATTGTTCAGTGTTTTATGTGTATATGTTAAAAGTTCTATGTTAATAAGGTCAGTTAATTAAATTACCTTGTGAAGTGGAGCGGGCTCTTGGAAAGGACGCCACTCGTCTGCGTCATTTCTGGCAGTCTGATTCTAAGGGTTTTAGGTGTGAACGTACATCACGTTCCCTAGNTTCTAAACACTTCACTGTTATGGGTTAACATGATTTACTGGAAATTTTATTAAGTTTACCAACAGTCTTCCCCGTGTTCGCAGGACAACTCCATCAGCTTGATTCACCGACCCGTAGGTTTAATTAATCTTGTAAGTTTTCGCACCATTATTGGCCTTTTTGTACAGTAACGGCCGCTGGTAGGCCTTGTGAGTAAGGTCCGCTTTAATTTTCACTGTATACATGTAGCTGTTTACACTATTCGGCAATACAACTTACTTGAGTTGATCGAAACTTGTGAGTTCTCATTAGTGATGTATTTCGGGAAGTCATTGAAACCTCAAGGAGGCATCCTTAATTTATAAGGTAATAGGTAATATTAAGGCATGCTGGGTTGCATGAATACCCCAGCTATATATTACGTTTTCCTGTTTATTTGTACCATGTGTGTCACGGGATACATCCACGGGAACGTTCGACCCACGATCCTGAGAACTGCGACATCGTGCTCACCCAGTCAGCTGGCTCCCATTCTATTCTAAAAGGAATATTGTGTAAAATTCTGATGTTTCTTAACATAGTGGCCGGATGACGTCCGCATTACTATTCCTGACTGCTCAGGTAACGTTACAACACTTTGTAGTTTAAATATATTTTGTAAGTACAGTAATACCCCGGACTTACGCGAAAGGTGGGACCAGGCGATAGCCGTGTAAGTCGAATTCGCGTATGTCGGGGTTCAATTTTGCATATAAATACATATAAGTTATGTTTAATTGGGACCATAGTCTAAAGAAAACAATAATTTAGAAGAAAAATGTTTAATAAAATGTTAGATAATAAAACAATTTACATTGTTATGAATAAAAAAGCGTAAAACGAAGTTATTTTGACGTAGACGGCTTCATATATTCTAACATTGTCACCTGACGAGTTAAATTTCCTTCTTTTCACACAAAATTTCCTCGTAGCATGCCAAAAACTTTTTTATTTCCCGTTTTGTAGTAGAAATGCGCTTTTCGTTGGAGTCTATTTTTTTTTTTTTTAATTGGACCTCCTTTTCAATTCAACTGAGGTCTTCTGTAAAGTTTGAAATCGTCATTTGATTTTCCGATTCAACTTGGTCTAACAAATCAGTTTGTTCAATGTCTTGCTCATGCTCACACATTTCTATAAGCTCATCAATTGTCAGCTCTTGATTGTGTGAACATAGCAATTCTTGAACGTCAGCACCATACACCTCTAAATTTAATCGTTTGTCAATATTGACCACTTCTTCAATTACACTATCGATTTGTTCAAGATCTGGCGATTATTCTCCTTGCGTTCGGTGGTGAAAAAGAATGGACACAGTTTTTTCCAGACGCCATTCAAAGTGTTTTGTGAAATCTCATTCCAAGATTGTACAACAATTCTAACAGTATCTAAAACATTGAATTGCTTCCAAAAGTCTTTGACAGAAAGCTCGTTGTCTTGTCGCTTAGCTTCACGTAGATGCGCAAACGATCGTCTTGTGTAGTAAGCTTTAAATTTTTTAATAACTCCCTGGTCCATCTGTTGAAGCAAGCTGGTGGTGTTTGGTGGCAAAAATACAACTTTCACAGGTGGGTCGAAATTAATTAGAGTAGCAGGAGGGTGACCTGGTGCATTGTCAATTATTAGCATCACTTTAAATGGGATTTCTTTTAATTGGCAATAAAGGTTCGACTTCAGGAATAAAATGATGGCCAAACCAGTCTTCAAAAAGAGAACCTGTCACCCAAGCTTTCGCATTAGACTTCCAAATGACGGACAAACCAGTTTTTGATTAATTTTTTAAGGCTCTTGGATTTTCTGATCGATAAATTAAGAGAGGTTTCTATTTACAATCACCAGCTGCATTCGCACCAACCATCACTGTCAATCGATCTTTGGCAGCTTAAAAACCTGGAAAGGTTTTCTCTTCATGCGCGATAAAAGTTCTTTTAGGAAATTTCTTCCAAAAAAGACCAGTTTAGTCTATGTTGAATATGGTTTGGTTAGTGTAGCCACCTTCTTCTATGATTGTCTTGAGTTCTTCTGGACAGAAAGGTGCAGTTTCTTTATCAGCGGTGGCCGCCTTTCCACTCTCTGCGATTCTATACCAATTACAACGACTTTTGAATAGGCAGAACCAGCCGTTACTAGCTTTAAACATTTCATCTTTGGCCGCCTCCCCTGCTTCTTCTCTTAGTATCTCAAAAATCTGCTTAGCTTGAGAGCACACCATGTTTTGATCGGCAGGATAATTTTTCACTCGTACTTGATTATAACGTCATAATTTTTAAAATGTTTCCATCTGAACTATAATAACGTGACGTTTACGAATGCTTGAATTCAAAGATTGGAGAATCTTTCACAGCTTCCACAACTTTTTCTTTACCTTTTATAATCGTTCGGACTGTTGATTCCGGAGGACAAATTTCATTGCCAATTCACAAATTTTAATTTTTACTTCAAAGCCTTTGATAATATTCAGTTTACACTCCAAAGATAGGGATTTTCTTTTCTTGTTTGATTCAAATGACTCATGTTTTGTTCTTTTGGATGGCATAATTAGAGTTAACAATAAAACGCACTTCCTACGTAAAACAATTCCATGCGAAACACTTTCGAACCTGTCGTAAACCGAACACTGACTGGGCGTGGTGGGAGAGCCGAGGCACGCGGAGCTCAAAAAGATAAACCGTGTATCTCTGAATTCGCATAAAACGGTGTAGTGTAAGTCGCGGTATTACTAATATACAATTTTATTTGGCTTTTATCGAATTTGCTAAAACATACGTTAAGCAATTATGGGGGACCATATGGAGAGTTATGAGCAGGGAAACTTTTCTAGTTTTGTAGACACCATTGTGTATGTAATATTTTTCTGTCACGTTAATGCGAGTACCTTACATGTGTTATCGGAAAATTTTTATCGGTAGTTAAATATAAGTTTATTTAATTTCATTAAGCATAATTGTTTATAAGGGGGTATTTGTCGATGTTCCACTTGGTACTGACAGCAGCTGAATGTGCTGACGAGTATTCCACCGATTCTGCTGAGAACATGATTAAGCTTACCATTTCTTCACCATGCATACCAAACTCCATTATTCCTGCTGAGAACTCTGTTGATGAATCTTACACCTGGGTCCACCGTTGGGCACTTTACATCTATTGGTGAAAAGATCGATGAAGCTCATCAACCCCTATTTAAACATGTAGCACAATGTACACTTGCATAACATGGATGTTAAATACGACACAGAAAGTGGGATCTCTACTGACCATGTGTATACTGCGAGGGGTAGAACATTCTCTTTAGATGCTCAAAATGGTGACAACCTGCAGCGATACACAAATCCGATCGCTGGATGAATGATAACACTGATTCCTTCAGTGTTTTCTGCTGAAGAGCATTGCAAGAACGTACAATACATTCCTTCAGGTCTGGAGTTGTTGGAATATCTCCAGAGACAGCGCTTTTGAAGTTACCTGAAAGAGAAAATTCCAGGGGGTCAAGTTCAGGAGACCGGGCAGGCCACTAAACTGGTCCTCCGTGACTAATCCACATACCAGGATATTTTTGGCCCAGAACATGGTGTGCATACATGGCATTACGTGCTGGGCATCCACCGTGCTGGTACCACATAACCATTCTGTTCCTTAGAGGTATCTCCTAAAGGAGGCCAGGAAGGAGTGTTTGTATGAAGGTGGCATATCGCATGCTGTTTTTGCTACAATTCACGAAATAAGGCCCTACACGGTTATTGCTACCATCACACACCAGATGTTAACTTTCCATTGATGCTGATGGTCCACCTATCGAAGCCATCGTGGGTTCTCAGCGACCTAATAATGCATGTTACTAGTATTCATTTGACCTGAGTTGGAGAACAATATTTCCTCAGTAAAATTTACCAGGAAGCATTTATGACACTGAATCCTGTCTTCTTGGAACGTTTCTCCGTAAATGACGCATTCCGTATCCTGATCTCATTGGGGCGTGTTATTGATTTATCCATGTGCGCGGAATTGTTTGAAACTACCCCTGGCTGGTGATACCATTTGGCCGGGGCTACACGATTCTCTCCTACTGGAAGCGCAACCTCTGTGGAATTGGATACGTTACTCTGGGTACCTGCACTTTTTATATCACCTGTACATCAAATGCTGAGTGTCATAATCATACTTTAGGGTACCATGCCGCAAAATCGTGCCACATGGCATCGCATAATGGGGTTTCACTAAGCCCTGCGAGTCCCAAAGTCTGGGGTGGTTTTTACCAATCTGTTTAATAGTCTGGTATATTGTGATACATTTTTGAAAAGGTCTTGACGAGCTTCATTGAACCTTTGCTGAATATATACATGATGTCTATTAAAATACTGATATTAGTACTCGTATCTCACTAATAAATAATGCTATACAATATCCATGCAATATACACAGAGGTGACAAAAGTCATGGGATAGCAATATGCAAATATACAGATGGCAGTAGTATCGCGTACAAAATGTATAAATGGGCAGTGCATTGGTTGGGCTTTCATTTGTGGTCAAGTGACTCATGTAAAAAGTTTCTGACATGATTAGGGCCGCACGACGGGAATCAATAGACTATGAACGCGGAATGGTAGTTGGAGCCAGAAGCATAGGACATTCCATTTCGGAAATGATTAGGGAATTCAACATTCCGAGATCCACAGTGTCAAAAGTGTGCCGAGAATACCTAATTTCTGGCATAACCTCCCACCATGGACAACACAGTGGCGGAATGCCTTCACTTAATGAACGAGACCAACGATGTGTGCACAGAATGGTCAGTGTTAACAGACAAGCAACATTGTGTGAAATAACCGCAGGAATCAATGTGGGACGTACGACGGATGTGTCTGTTTGGGCAGTGCGGCGAACTTTGGCTGTACTGGGCTGTGCCAGCAGAAGACCGACTCGAATGTATTTACTAACAGCACGACATCTCCTGGGCTTGTGACCATATCGGTTGGACCCTAGAGACGACTGGAACACCGTAGTTTGGTCAGATGAGTCCCGATTTCAGTTGGTAAGAGCTGATGGTAGGGTTCGAGTGTGACGCAGACCCCACGAATCCATGGAACCAAGTTGTCAACAAGGAACTGTGCGAGTTTTTTCCACCGGAACCAACGGGCAAACACCTTTAGTTAGGCAAGCGCTTCGCCATAGATGACGAGGTGAAAGAATCAGTTACAGACTGATTATCCTGACAGGTGGCAGACATCTATGACTTAGGCATACAAAAGCTTGTAGAATGTTATGACAAATATGGAAACTACATACAACAATAGCATAAGGTTTAAGGAATTAAANACAACAATAGCATAAGGTTTAAGGAATTAAATAATAAACGTTTTTCGAAAAAATCTGTGATGGTTTGTGATTTATAAGAAATCGGACCTTACTTTACGAATAACCCTCGCAAGGTGTAAGGTACCAACAAATGGCATAAACTGGCCTGTAGGCCGAAGTACGGACAATTGTGTGCAGAATTTTTCCATACATATCCTACAACTTCATCTCATTCAAAGCTACAGTCAGGGGTGTGTTTTAGTGCATTAAGAGCCATCGAGCATAGCACCTACACCCCTTTGCCCAGGTGGACTCGTCCATCTCTTCAGGAAACAACCACCTGGCACCGCTGTAGCCAGTGAAATACAAACATGTCACAGGAAAGGAAATACAGAGACTTTTCACAAGAAAGCGTAAATGTGTATCCAATGTTTATTTATAAGAGAGTAATTGTGTTTTCACAAAGGGAGACTCCCTATAAAGGCCCCCATTATAAAAACATTTCATTTAGTGGAGTGCCATTCCCCATCAACTTCACAACATTAGACTTAAGAGACATTTGTTAATCGACAGGTGTGTCACCAATGTGTTTCATGTAATTTTTATAATTTTTCATTCTTGCAAAAATGTTACATAGTGCATCATGTCTTACTACACGGCATTTGACATCGGTTCACACCACATGTGACAGAAGCCGACGCCACTCATTCAGTTCATCTCAGCACCTAACTAGATCAGCATCATAATCGTCCACTCTGCAAACCCCCTCGGTACCATCATTTAGGCTGATATCACTTCATTGTAATAGTAACTTAATTAACTGGAACATTTGATTCCTTTCTTTTCTGTACCGAGGTGAGAACAACTACACTCTTACCAGAGACCTTAAAGCAACTGTGTATCCGCATAACCACATCGCTGACTTGGGTCATTTTCACGCTAAGGTCATCGGCAGGCCATAAGTGCTGGGTCCATTTCTTTTAATATACACATGTCCACTTCTTGAACATGTAACTAAGTATATGAGTAAACAGCTTTAAAATTTCAGTGATTGTTGATTCATTGCCCCCTTTGTATACTCGGTACCATATATGAAGTCCACATTATTGACAGTTGGCCATCGCTGTGCCAATGTTTACTTTTCGTTTATGTATCCATTCGCCCTCAACTGGTTTCGATGTGACGAGTCAGCACGTCCAGGAGGTGCTGCTTCGTGCAGCAATTCGTGAACTACTTTGGTTGGCCAATACAGGCGGCGAGAGGTATGAAGGGCATATCAAGGGTTGTTCGTAAAAGCTGTACACGAAATATATGTTACTTAAAAAAAATTATGCAGAACAGGGGAAAAATAAAACTATTAGTATCTGTTCGTAAATATATTATATAAAGCAAACGAACGCTTCTTCTGGCTTGTAGTGCTTCGAAAATAACCCCACAGATGGCGCACAAAACATTTCACAGCGTGCTCTGAGCCACATTTTTTTCTCAAGAGGTGGTGTCTTTGTAAAGTTTACTGTTGTTCTATTACTGGCTCGGAACGAAAGGAATTTGAAATATTTCCCAGTCAGATCATTAGAAAAAATAATCCAACAATATATTTGTATGATTTTCGAATTAATATCAAACACGTAAGGAAATCCGTGTTAAAGGTGGGTTTTTGGTTTTGGCAGAAGCNGGGGGGGATAAGATGTGAAAAAGTTTTTGAAATTGAGTTTCATTTGGCTATTGATCGTTTTAATGTGACTTTAGTTTTTAACACCTATACATTTGTACTTTAACACGAAGTTTAGTTTTTAAAACTAAAACCAGCTTTTCAATGACCACGTAAAATAAAATGTATTAATTAACCTTGGAACTCTTTCTTATCGCGTATTTTAGGCTGGTCTATTGTGTGTCAGCAGTGAACTCAGAATAGCCAACGTAATATTAACTTTTGTTCGTTCGTGCATCAGCTGATTTGTAAATGGCACATTGGTTGTTTTGAATACTTCAAATTGCCACTCACTGACTGTAAGAATGTGACGACCTTATATGAAATGAACAATGGTAGCACCCACAATGTTTCTAATATATTTCATGCATGCGAGACGGCCTACAGTCTCGCCACAAGGTCAACGTGTGTAAGTACAGGAATATTAAGTGTGTGAGACTACTTCAACTTCAAACTGATGGAGGCATCCAGGGCCCCCTGGGCCGTCGACCGAACGACCCACACCACTAACTCTCTGCTGAGTTATGGCGCCTGACAATTCTAGACTCACCTCGACCACGTCAACTTTCAGGGATATCTGTGCTCATCACCATGCAGTAACAGATTGTGGCGTGCATAGTTAAAGTGCGACAAGCTGGCTCTTTCCTCCCATTTTAACGAAATCAAGTCCAAATAAAAGGTGCGGGTTGTCAAAATTTGTTCACAAAATCAAGCCAAAAGTGTTAACAAATCCAAGGGAAAACATCATGCCAACAAAAAGTGATTAAAAAAAAAAAATCAAAGTCATAAAAACACAAGCAAAGTGAAAAGGTGACAGACCACAACGGCAGGACATACTGCAGACAGAAACATTCGGTTACCCGAGGGGCAGGTAAATAGGTATTTACTAGCACAGCCAACGAGTGGGTATAGGGGAAATGTGGCATATATTTTAACGTATGTACTACATACAGCACAGTGATCAGCTAGAGGACTGAAACATATTTTTTTTCCGTAAATTTCCCTTAAATATATCATTCTTTCACCCAAATTTATCGCTGTCCCTCAGAAACGCGTCAATACATGGATTCGATACAGGGAGGTTTTAATGTATTCCGTGTCCTTTGTTTTCGAAGATACATGTCAGTATCCGCTTTCGAAGATACTAATGTATCCCCCAATTCCTCCATTGTCAGGTGATAGATGAATTTTATTTTTAGTGACAGGAGCATGCAATCAACATAATCGAATTGGTATTCGAAGATTGATAGTGGCAACATTTTTCAGCCTTAAAGGAATTCGCCAGGACCACAGAGAGTACTCTAACGGGCTGTCGTGGACTCAGGAGCGGGGAGAAATGAGGTTAGATTTGCGATACAGGTGTTTTTATTCGTAATAATGGAAAAAGGGCACCAGAGTATGAGATACTCATCCAAGGATTGGCCGATCACTCACAAAGTTTGTCCCGAGCTCACCCTGCGATGAGCCGTCATCGTCGATAAATTTGTGAAGTTCTTCCTTTGCCTACCTTCGAGGGTGTAGGTCCCATCATACGCCTCTAATTAGAATGCGAGACTTAAGTGGCCATTCCGCAAGCCGGAAACACCATAAAGTCATGATCGGAGGTGTGGTGCACCAGTGGGTAGAAGACCCAAAGTGACAAATAGTGAAATAAACGCAATAAATCACTTGCACTGATTTTTTACTCACTACTTATTCCCTCCTGAGAGGCACTTACCCTGCTCCAGCATCAAGGCGTGCTGGTAGCCAACACTGGACAAAGGGGCACGTGGCCGATGAAAATAATTAGAGTTAATTACGACCTCGGCATGGTGGGGATGAGTGCGAGACTGCCCTGGAATAAGCAAAAGAAATGCAGTTAACTAAGTGCCATAATAATAAAATGACTATTGATACATTAAAGACCGGTACAAGATGTTGAAGAACCCGGGGGTGTGCGGCGCACATCCACTCTCAGCACATTCGAAACCAACTGAATGAGCATGGTGGGCCCACTAGGGACCATTGCTCGAAAGCGTGGAAAGGTTATTAAGAAAATACACTGGCACACTTTTAGATATTAATTTGCATAACCAAATTGAGCACAAAAAGAAATTGAATTGGTAACAAAAATTATACGCAACATAATTTAGTATGCCATAGGTCTGTCTCTCCCAGTCTGTTGTGTGTACATTAAGTTTGTTTTCCATTTGAACCCTTTCATTTTAATTTATGGAAAAATCACTTGCTCTCCTATTTTGTAAATCTGAGGGTAACAGGTGGCTGGCATTGGACGAGTCCACTCTTACCTCAGGAGGGGTGTGGGTAGCCATGCCCGAATATGTGATTTAAAAAGCCCATTTTCACTGTAGCACATAAACACGGGGTTTGTTAACGTGGTGGTGAAGCCCAAATTTACTGAAAATTTTGCACTCTCACACAACACATGCACAGGAATGTTGAGGGTACACAAGGGATTTTTTTGTGAGAACTGTGTTCCCCTCGCTGTTATCACGCCCTCAAAAGCTCTCTCTTGATGGCATGAAAGTGGGACAGTCACCTGACTCCGGCGGTATCCAGCTGGTAGCTGAGGGGTTGTGTACTATGGTGCACTTCGCCAGTGTAGGATCCGGAGAGAGGGCGACAGCCATGTTCGGACCGACGGCCCCCAGTGAACGGCACATCGAAGCTGCGCTTGTGTAGCAGGGAAAACTCGGAAAAGGGAGGATACACAGAGCACACATCAATACAATAATTGCAATCAATAAAGCATGATGGGGTTACTGCTTTTGTATGAAGCTGTCACCACCATCACTAACAAAACTACTCTACTCGCAGACATTTGCAAAGCTATTTTTCAACTTTTTATGGTCCAAAATATGTGGAATAGAACAGCATAATTAATAAATAGCTTTGTGCGTTCCACTTCAATTAATAATTTTATTAACATAGTAACAAAACACCATACGCACTAGGACTAGTTCAGGGGACCGGACGCCTTGTCCATCTGTCACAAAACTGTATGCAAAGATAATAGCCAGAAAAATTACAGGGCAGATAGAAATTATGACCACGGAGAACTGCTGCACACATAAATGTCGTGCTAAAAAATATGTATACAGAGCTCATTGAAAATATTTATTCTGGATATTCATTCATGTATTTGTATTTACACAAGCAAAATGAGTAATTTTGTAATAGGGCTAGGCCTGAGAGCTAGCTAAAAGATAGCAGCAGGGAAATTTATGTTATAAACAGTTATTATCATGACCTTTTAGAAATAAATTAATTGCCTAATACTGACTTGAAAATATATTGTGTCAAATTAATGTAGATATCATGAAAAGTACACTGCGATACTTCTACTGCCTCGTTTAATATAATAAACATTTGAAACAAAATGGGCATTAAGAAAGATTATTACACACTAGTTGGTAATTTTCCAGTTAGGGCGAATTTTGNAGCAAGTCAAGTAAAATTTGTAAGCGCCGAGATATCACGAGATAGGCAGACGCAGTTCGCCTGAAGTCAGAAAACACGCACCGCGGAAGGAATAGCTGACAGAGTAAGATATGGAAAGGGTGCCACCTCCCCCCCCCAACCTTCAGGGAACCATGGCACGTTTTGAAATGCATTGTACTGCGCCTTCCCCCCTCACCCCAAACAAGGGGACACGTGTCGGAAATTAGGGAGAGAGGTTAGAAAGGATATAAGCCTCTTTGCGGGAAGGATGGGATACAGTTGAAGATTACCTCACCGAGAGGTTAGTCCGCATCAGTGATCAGTTTAAAATCAGTCGCGCAGTGAGCGGCCGGGGGATATCGGACCCCTGGCCATAGCAGTACGTCAGTAGGGACGATCGAACAGGTAATTATTACCACNACCTCACCGAGAGGTTAGTCCGCATCAGTGATCAGTTTAAAATCAGTCGCGCAGTGAGCGGCCGGGGGATATCGGACCCCTGGCCATAGCAGTACGTCAGTAGGGACGATCGAACAGGTAATTATTACCACACAGAGAGAGCAGTACGTCAGTAGAGCCGGAGAGTTCGTCAGTACCGCACAGAGAGAACAGCCACGTCCGTCAGTCAGAGCAACGAGCAGCAGGTGACACGGAAGTTCGGAACCGCCACCCCGGAATGCGCAGGAAGGTAGTCAGTCGCGACATTAAGGGGTCAGCCAAATCGGGACGCAAGACAGAATCAGAGACAGTTACCAGTCACGTCGGACGAGTAGTTTCACAATGTCGGGACGAAAGTTAGCCAGCCAGTTACAGCATAAGTCAGTCAGTTGCAACGCACCGAGAAGGCGGAGTCGAGTGGTGAACTTCACCGAGAAGTGCCATATCGAGCAAGTGGAATTGTCATGTGCAGCCTGTAGCGGCGAAGGACAGGTGGGGCCCATAGGGTCCTTCGCCGGGACGTGGTAGGGTAGTAAGCAATCAGTTACTACCCTATGCCGAGAACGGGAGCGAGTAGTGAGCCCCAACCGAGGGGCGCCACGTCGAGAGGAAGCCAGTGGCGTGCAACAAGCCAACCATAGAGGGCCTGTAACAGGGCCATCCAGTTCACCAGACCTCATCAACAGACATTTAAAGCTTACTATAAATCATTCATGGCTACTTCAAACTTTTCTGAAGCCCTGCTAAAGTTCTAATTTTGCTTACTGATTACATATCCTTTTGTAGCATATCATAAACACTGCTATTGACGTGGACCACTCCTGCATGGTCTGGCGCAGCTACTGCCATCATGTTATCGGCCCACAGTCGTTGCACCAGTGCAGCCCGCGTAACATGCATGTCGTGCAACCCGAAGCATGTCTGCATCGCTCACATGGGAACGGGTCATGACGTGATACTGAGTGTGTGCGCATGTGTGGTAAATAGCATTATAATTTATCGCCCACGGGCAAACGTTGGTGAAATTTGCCCTTAGGGGATTGCGAAGTAATCACAGAATAAATGCAAGGCACGTGTATATTTAATGAGGTGTAGAGTAGCAAGGCTGTGGTATTTTAAGTGTTCTGTATAATTTTCCGAGGGCAGTCCGATTCCGCGGGTGCTGAACGTGCGTCGCGGAGTACTTTCATACTTTGTTCTGAACACTTAACTGCAATAGGTTAATATAATTTAGTTTACCAACAGTCTGCCCTGCGTTCGCAGCACACCACCGTCTGCTTAATTTACCGAGCTCCGAGGTTTAATTACTCTTTGTATGTATTTGCATCATTCTTGGCCTTTTTGTACAGTAACGGCCGCTGGTAGACCTTGTGAGTCAGGTCCGCTTTAATTTGCATTGTATACAATTAACTTGAGTTAACCGAAACTTGCGAGTTCTCATTAGTGTTGTAATTCGGGTCCCAGCCCTATCCAGGAAGTCATCGATGCCTCAAGGAGGTATCCTTCATTTATAAGGTAATTTTAAGGCATGCTGGAGAGTCTGAATACCCAAGCTATATATGTTTTTCTGTTAATTTGAACCGTGTGTGTGTCTCAGGGGTTCGACCCACGATCCTCAGAACTGTGATTTCGTGCTCACCCAGTAAGCTGGCGCCCACTCTATTCGAAAAAGGAATATTGTGTAATAATCCGATTTTTCTTAACATAGTCGCCAGACGACATCCGCATTACTATCCCGGACCGCTCAGGTAACATTATTATATTACTAAATTTTAACTGTCAAATGCTTTTTTTTCTGGCTTCAGCTGTTCAATGAATTCAGTCATATTAAAAAAACCCATTGCATATGATTATTCACAATTAAGGCCTATAAGTATGATGCATGATGACCTTGGGAGAGGGACATCACACCAAGGTGGGAAGTGCTTTGTTTCTACACTAATTGGGAGGCTCCACTAAGTGTAATGTGGTTTGTGCACTCCCCATAGGGATATACAGCTGAAGGCTGGTATAAATTGTTCACTTAGGGGTTGTTGAGATGCCAGGATAGAAGCTGTCCACCAGGCTCCTGCTCCCTTGTCGTTGACGGAATGTCGTGGACAGGAAAGGTGCTACTATTCATCCTGTATAACATGGCAATCAACAAACCCCTAGCTAGAGTGTACTCCAGCAGTACCTGGGTCAAACCTTGTAAAGGCCTGGCACCTGCTCCGGAGAGTTTATACGCACACTAGGGAATGGGTGAGCTGACTTTAGTTGGCCCAGATGCTTTGTCGTGCATCTTACTTGTGATTGAAGCTCTACCACACGTGCACACCAAGTACCTTTACGTACCTGGTCCACAGTATGGGCGACTGCCGACTTAATTGCGAGTGCGACGTACGTGCAGTCCTGGTTAGGGGCTGCCCGCTGTCCTACTCTACACCAGAATCTGCTGCCAATCCGTGGACCCCTGCTGCTCTCTTCGAGGATGATGCTTCCCAGGTTTAGGGAAACCTCAAACGTTCACTACAGAGTAAGGAAAGCGAAGTTAGCTATAATAAGGGTTTTACTCTCTTGAGAATAGAAAACTGTGACTCTTAGTACCTCCTACCTCTACATTCACTAGGTGTTCAACGGGCTTTGTAAAAGAGCAAGACAGGCGAAGGGACTTGTCGGCTTAAGGAGCCAGGCTTGAAGAGCAGCTGTAAAAACTGAACACTTATTGTGGCTTGTGGTACAGTGGGAACTCGGGGCACCACGTGTGGTGTACATGACTGTAAGTCATGAGTAGCAACAACTCTTCTGCTGCACTGGCAGAGGTGTCGTTGGCCGATGGAACTAGTAGAAGACTGGAAGGTCTTGGAGAGTCCTCAGGACTGTGGCTGTGTGAGGCCTTGGCAAGACTCGTGCTAAGGCAAGCTACGTGAACAGCTGGCGTTTCTACCGGGCGCACTGATTTATATTCCTCCCAGCAGGAGAGTTCCTGTCGTGCCTCGTTCGCTTTGGTAACTTTAGAGTACGGGCCGGCACCACCATCTCTTGGTGTAATGGCAGCAGGGAGGTTTGGGATAGATACCATCTCGGCGATTCTGGTCGAAGGGGTGTAGTCAGGCGGACCCATTAATATAGCTGGTTGGCATCTGGCATGGCCGATCTTGTGTGCTCCTTGGCTAGGCTGGGTAAGCTGTCTTTTCCTCTCTCATGCAGGCGTTGGGTTAGCAGCTCGTTATCGCTAACCCCCTTCCCCCCCAACCCATCGCGCGTGCGTGTGTGTGTGTGTGTGTGTGTCACGCAGCAGGGAGTCGGAGAATGAACTGCCCCTTCAAGGTCGAGAAAAGAAAAAGTGTGCCTCACATTTAACAGCTGAGGGCTGTGGATATTTATGCAAGACTTTTCCCAGGCTGGTTTCTGCAAAATATGCAATTTTACATGTACACACATTGTTTAGCACTCAGGGAAATAAGGGGAACCAGCCCAAACTCACATAGGTGTGTTTTAACTGTCTTTTGCTGTGGCGTGAAGGTGAATTTTAAGCGGGCTGCTCTCTAGCCTCTCCTGTGTGTTGTACGGCAGAGACAAGTTACGTATGACACTGGGTTCTAACATGAGCAGGGTACTTTCCCCTTCTGCTACATATAAACCAGTTTACAAGGTGAGTTACACTTCAAGACAATTTAACACTACTTAAAAATCACGTACAGGTCACCTGCCTTAGCCAAAACAAACACGGTACTTAAAAAAATATCACACTGGAATAAAAAACATAGCTCAATTTACAATAAACATCATTTTCTGTTGCGTGATATTTACAGTCTTTTCCAACTTGTTTAGCATCCAGCTGGTATTTCTTGCGTTACGGTAATTGACTTACTTACAGTTTGTTTCCCGGGCATGCCACTGGAGACTGTCTTTTGGCATACTCGCTCGGGAACGGTTTTGATCTTTATCACTTTATGAATGGTCACACTATTCTAGTCCACATGTTATTTTACAATCGCACTGTTTTGTATATCACTACGACGTCCTTTTGTCTCAGTTACACCAGATTACTTTATCTTGGACTAAATTGGAGTCTTTTCTTTCTTACGTTACTCATATACACTTCCCCCTTAATGATTAGCCGATACTTATTTTTGTCTCTCTGCGGTCACAGAGCGGCCTGTTTTGTGTAGGGCCACGTGAACTTAAAGGTAGGCCTCCACGTGGTTTCCAGGTACATGCCCGCCTTGGTTTTGAGAGTTGGTGAGGCAGGAGCGTGAGGGTAGGTCTCGCCTTTGGTGTTTGTCTCTTCTGCCTGGCATATCGGTGTGGTCCTGGTCAAACGGAGGTAGGGCTTTGATTCCTGCCCGTATCTCACCTGTAAGGCTGGGTTCCTCTGGTTCTGCTTCCCTGCTGAGCTGACCTGCTTCGGCTCGCGGTTCAGGGGTGATCGCCACGAGAGTTGAGACCAGCTTGCCCGGGAGCTCCCTCTTGGCGATATATGCGACTGGTATCTTGAAAGTGTGGATGGGCGAGTCTGGGTGGACATCACTCCTCTCAGCGGCCTGAAGATCTCCGCTGTGGCAACTCCAATAGGTGTCTGTTCCCCAGCGACGTCGAACCTAAGTCTGTCTCTGTGATGTGGGTCGGGTGGCTGGGGACATACATACCTTTGGATGCAGTCGTTTTCCATTGTTGTTGCCTAGGTCTGGGTAAATGTCTTAGTTCGTCTGGAGGGCATGGCCTCTGTTAGCTTTTCTCACTTTACCGTTGAATTCTTCTAAACAGTACACATTCTCTTGCCTCCCAATGACAGTATACAGGCCCTCCCATTTGTGTGCCATGATGGCACTTAACTGGTCCTTTGCTCAGTTCAGCGGATGGTTCTTTAGTAGCGCCTTTCCTCCTATATCAAATTTTCTTATCCCTGTTTTAGGTTTGTGGTACTTGCATTTGATATACTTTTCTTGGGCTTCTCTGGCTCGTTGAGTGAGATTTCGCGCTTCAATGTGCAGACACTGGCTGGAGCATAGCGGCAGGTTCTGTATCCCATTGCCAGTCCCCAGGTGATGGTATAGGTTCTTTCTCACACTTCTTCGCCCAGGGTCGCCTCCTACGGTTTCGTGGCTGATTTGGACTCTGCTGGTGTTCCCCTACCTGCAGTTGTTGGAGGCGGACAAGTTCTTAGTTCCTTCTAACTTGAGCAAGGGAAGATGTGGTGCAGACTTTTTTTATGGTCACAGCTAATCGTTATTGGGTCTTGACCTCCCAAGCTGTATGTGGCTTTGTCGACAGGTGATTATCCCTTGCTGTTGCTTCAGTCGTGGTTGGCCGAGGATCTCCTCGCTGATGTGTGGTGTTTTGTGTGTGTGTGTGTGTGTGTGTGTGAGGGGGGAGGAGTACAAAAACTTTGCCTAATGGGCCCAGTTGCATATACTAAAAAGGGAGTTTGATCAACCCTTCCACCTTTAGTATGTGGTCAGGTTGGGCCATGTGTACTTTCCACCCTTCGGTTATAATGTTGGCTCCCTGGTTTTCGGTGAACAGACTGCTCCATATAAAGGTGCCCGTGGCTGCTGTATCCTGCATCACCGCAGCATTACAACAGTTCAGCTTCACTGGAATATGAGGGGCATCGGATGGCCAGGTTTCTTTGGTCAACATCTGGAGGGTGACTGGATGCTCAGGTGAACTGCTCCTGGATGCAGTTTGTGCCTCTGTTAGGGCATTTATTTCGAATTTTGTCTATGGCCACTTGGCCCTTAAAGTTTCTCTCTGGCTTGTTCCACAAGTTCTTAGATTGTCCGCAGGCAAAGTTCCTTAGATTAGGAAGTAATGTCCTAGCTATGGTGCAGACACATCCTTCCTCACTGCCTTCTGTGCCACCATGTCCATCCACATAACTATAACAAATATAATTATTTATAAATATTGTAACAAGTTCTTGGCACAAACGCATCACAAAGGCGGCAACCAAACAGCAAAAATAAAACTGCGGCCCGAAACAACAAATAAATAAAAGCCAAAAGAACTCTACAATCACAAAGAAATTGGAAGAGACTATAAAGAAAATGCTGGGCAGTAAGAGGGACAAGGCACAAAAAAATTACATTAACAAAAGTTAAACAAGACAAGCCAAACTTTCCGCAAAGCACATTTAAGAGACCGGAGGACATCTCGAAATAACAAAATGCTTATGGTAGATGGTACTATGTACTTAATCTTTGATTTACTTTATCATTTTTTTAAGGAAAACATTTTTAAAATTATAAAATGTAATGGAACATTTTATTACACTTTAAAGATATTCTTGTAAACTGGCATTTCTGTTGGGTTCACCAAATTATATTACTCCAGACTGGAGGGTTCCTTCGTCTCTCTTACACTTTGGTAACCATCGGCCACCACCTCTTAGTGTTCGGTCCAGGTTGCGGTGCCGCCGCTGCTGCTGCTGCTGCCGCCACCTCTTTACGGGGTGATGTCAGTGAGATTTGGGTGTGAACGAGATGATTCTTAGCGGGATTATAAGCAGCAGGGGCGATGATAAGACTTCCTTTCATTATGAGAGTGCTGGTCTTAGAAGTGGTCAGATGGGGTTCATCTCCCTTGGAGGCATTTGATNAAGACTTCCTTTCATTATGAGAGTGCTGGTCTTAGAAGTGGTCAGATGGGGTTCATCTCCCTTGGAGGCATTTGACGTGCACGTGATAATGTAGAATAGACAAAAATATAATTGGTGTGAGACGCTTCCTACACATTATTAATGACAGATTTATAACTTTTTGGCAATGTCTGTATTGAAAATAATTCTTGTGGTTTTTACACTGTTAAAATATTTGTGTTACACACGATATAGCTCATTACATAAAATTCACATTAATATTTTCCTGTGGCTGTATTTAACGCTCTAAGAACTGTGGTGGAAATAAAAGTATTTAACATTTTGTTATGGATATGTGTTGGGTTATTTCGTTAAAAGGATGGCCTCAGTTGGAAAAATATTAAAATGGATGAGCAACAGTTCAATGATAATAAAGTAAATTCAAGTATGCAACTCAAATCGCTTATTATTTTGTACACGACAGCGACCAACTTAGTGGTGAACATGCACACAAATAGGCCTACTGTAAGAGAGAAAGAAGAGAGAAAGGAGAGAGAAAGAGGAGATAGGGGAGAGAGGAGAGAGAAGAGAGAGAGGGGAGAGGGGAGAGAGAAGAGAGAGAGAGAGGGGAGAGAGAAAGCATGTGTCCGCTCCACCTATTAAAGTTTCTTCCTCGGCCGAAAAAAACCANTCAATGATAATAAAGTAAATTCAAGTATGCAACTCAAATCGCTTATTATTTTGTACACGACAGCGACCAACTTAGTGGTGAACATGCACACAAATAGGCCTACTGTAAGAGAGAAAGAAGAGAGAAAGGAGAGAGAAAGAGGAGAGAAAGAGGAGAGAGAAGAGAGAGAGGGGAGAGAGAAGAGAGAGAGAGAGAGGGGAGAGAGAAAGCATGTGTCCGCTCCACCTATTAAAGTTTCTTCCTCGGCCGAAAAAAACCACTTGCGCTAGGAGCCACGCAGCGCCATTTGCGCTGATATTTTAAACTGTAACAATGAAATGTGTTTCCATCAGTGCTACCTAAAAATGTAAATATTTCAATACGCAACATTTAATTTACAAAAGCATACCAAAAAAGCTACAATAATATTTTACCTGTGAATCATTTCTTACTAGTCGTTGCCAATACATCGCTGCTCTCACTGTTTTTAATTTGTATTTGATACAAAATAAATATTACAAGTTATAGATGATACTAAGTTAAAGTTTAATTTATTCAAAAATCAGGTCGACATGTTACTCCTACAATAATTTTTCAAAGGTTTGTTTCAAAACATCCGAAGAAACAGCGAGGGGACTATATTTTAGCACAAGAGCTGTTTTGTAACAATGTAAAATAAAAATATAAATAATTTTTTCAAGAACTCTTTCCTGCCGTATCTCTCCATGGTTTGTTGTGCATTGACAGAGCTGTTAGAATAGCCAACATGAGTGTCACCACTTCCTAGTGTTCATACATCAACTGATACAGGATTTTGTATATGAGATGATGTTAGTTACATTCTTGACATAACACCACACACTGGCAGTCAAAAAGTGGAAGCCGTACATGAGATAAGAAGGACTAATGTTTTAACACTTCTTGCTTTTACACAATAATAATTAAACACAATGCAAATCAAGCAAATAAAATTGTTTAACACAACAACCATCCCCTAGCATTTGGGTAATCATAAATGCACAACACTGTTCTGGTAACAAAAAAATATATAGCTTTTAGGGCTCTCAACAAAAAAATTTTTAGCCACAAAGATTTTTCATCAGTTTATTTTAAAAATACAAGCACTGTAAAGAGATGCATACAGGTAAGATTTCCTCTGCTTATAGTTTTTCAGACTTGTTAACACTTGTGGTGTCAGCACCGGAAAAAGAAAATCGCACTTCAACCACTCTTCAAGCAACTTTTGATTCACCTTGGTAGAGTATTTACTGGACTAATTATGGCTATAGTGTGTATGGCTTACAAGTTAAGATTACGAATAAGTACACATCTATTACATACTGGGATAATTGTGTAAATAAAATTGTTAATCTCAGCATAAATAATTATGTACAGGACAATAAAATGGTTTAAGTTTAACCAAACAATGCAGTTAGCATTCCAAAGAAGCCACAAACTTAGCAAAAGAATGACAAGTAGTGGTGATGCTTGCAATTATATTCATTACTGCTGCAAAGCACAGCCAAACAATATGTTGTATGCACTGAAGTGAAAAATAACCTGTTCAACACAGACAAACCTAACCTCAATAAACAAAGTAAGCTGCAAGGAGCTCAAGGCTACATCTATAAACAAGTCCAGTAACAGACAGGAAATTTTAAAAACGTAAATTATATAAAACCTACCAACATTAACATCATAATGCTACACACAAAAAAAGTACATATACTGCATGTAGTCTTACTGTCTTGCCAAGTTTAATGTTGGGAACTGCCGCCTATTAAAAATTTTTTGAGGTCTGCAGTCTAATGATAACATTTTGAGGTGCACGCACTTCTTTGGTTTACCCTCTATTCACACATGTTTGCAGCAGCATGCTGCTGTACTAACCAAAGTCCACCAGCTATTTTATGTAATATGGTAGCATTCAACTCCAGAACTCTATGTAACCAGAATTTTTTAAGTGGTGGTGCAATACTAAACTTATAAAGTTTTGACCACAGTAACATATAAAAACCATCTGCATGCCTCAAATTTTTAGAAACAAGTACAGTACTAGCTAGATTGTGACAAAAATCACACACATTTACTGTGTGTGTGTGTGTGTGTTTCTAACCGGTCTTACTCGTATAATATCACAACACTTTCAGATTTGTGAAATAGAAGAATCACACTTAAAAGGAAGTTAATAATTCATAAATAAAACAACTCAATCATACTCTGAGAGGGGAGGGGGTAATTTTTTTCTAACGCACAGGCAGTCCCCCATCTTAACACATTCAACTTCCACAAAATGTTTTACCACCCACATCTATGCACTCCATTGCCAGCGACAAACACCCCACCACAAAGTCCTAAATATGAAAGCAAATGCTACCTACTTTTTTCTACACAAACATTTTACGAATGTTTTAGCCAAATTCTAAATAAATGGTGGGCCTGGAAAACTTACTATTGTGAAAAGAAGACTTGGCTGTTTTTCTCTGCAAGTACCAGTTTTAGAAAAGCTATTTAATGAAATAGTTTTACACCCTTGTTTTTATGCAGTCGAGTTATGCTAACAGGGCTAATGTGATGGAAGCCTCCAAAATTAAAATGCCAACTTAGGGACTAAAATTCAGAGTTATGGTGTGGTTCACAGAGCAGGGAGGATCTTGCATACTTGCAACTGAAGCAAAGCAAAGCAAAGCCTGGAACTCTGCGACATCCTGCGGACAGGCGCAAAACTATTTCCACGGAAATGGCTGCTGCCTGGCATTTAAATTTATCTATGTATTTGATTGGGAGAAGTAAGCACTAATATTGTGACAAGTATTTTAATAAAAATATTTTAATTTAGTCACAAGAATAGGACAAAATTATTATGGGTTAAACCGTGTGTACTTTTGGGAAAAGAAACTGTATGCAAAATTGGCTATTTATATAGGTGGTGATAGTTTACACTGTTCAACGAAATAACAATTTGATTATTGCCAAAATTATAAAGAATAAAATATGATAACATTGTTGATCACATCTTGGAAACATACTCAATAGTAGAATTTATAGAAAATAACTATAAGTATATAAATAAATGAAATAAATAATTACTCACAAATCTTAAACACTAAATTGTTAAGACTATAACATGACTCCATGTTGTTGATCATGCCTATACTTAACATTGCAAGAGAAACTTATTACACACAAACAGTTTAGAAAACAATGAGACAATAGACACAAATAAGCAAAAACACCACCACTCGCAGATTATATGCACACACTGAAATTTCTTCATGGATAATACCCTAATTGAAAGGTATATTCATATGAGAAAATAAATGTAATACTCATTTAAAGGTTTTCAAATAACATGCCGCAAGCACCAGAACAATGCCATCTTACTGGCTGGGGGAAAAAAAAAAGTACTGCACCAAGCAGAATGACCTCTCACCAAC
Organism: Clitarchus hookeri; assembly: GCA_002778355.1. Taxonomy (NCBI): domain Eukaryota; kingdom Metazoa; phylum Arthropoda; class Insecta; order Phasmatodea; family Phasmatidae; genus Clitarchus; species Clitarchus hookeri. The sequence goes on from NQII01000022.1 coordinate 1,722,087, forward strand.
TTTCCTTCACCAGTTCTTTTAAGAACTTTGCCTGCTGGTGTTAGTGCACCTCAAGCTATTTTATTACATGACCTGTTCACCATATGAGCAATGTATTAACTAAGTAATGAACCATCAATTTTGGAGAAGTCTGCACATTCTCAATATTCACAATGATTATCATCATATTAACTGAGCAGAACCTGCAATTTTATTTTGAAAATTCAATAGTGTGAAATACCATGTAAAAGGATTCAAATTAAACATTTTTGTCAACGAAATTGCTTCTGGTTTTTTGTGTAACAGTAGTACCTTTGGATGCCTACCTGCAAATATAAATGCAAAAACTGCATATTAGAAAGTGAACAATTATTGGCAAGGCCATCACCCAAGAGTAGTTACATGCCACTGTTAATTTATTCACCCACAATAAAAGATAAGATTAATATAATTTTACAAAGAAGAAGACATACTTCAAGTTAACTATTATTTATAATTTACTCAAATATAAAAGAATCTAAAGGTAACATTTATGATTTTGAAGGAGAGTACAAACCGTGGCAAGCATTCTCTAATGTCTTGATACCAAACTTAATTTTTGGATAATACTGTATGCCTCAAAGTATTCAAATTGGAATTTAAAAAATTAGTTAATTTTATTATTTCTGTTTATAAAAGAAATATTAGAATGTATAAAACAACCCAAGACATTAAAAACTAATAGGAATTCTCATTACCAAAATTATTTAAAAAAAAGTTTCTCTAGTCATTCATTCTTCACTGAATATTCAACAAAAGGAAATTTTAGTTTAAAAATGAGCAAATGTATTATTGTCTCCTTCAGCCAAAAAAATGTCTTTATATCCACCGACTCAAGTATTGCAACAAACATAGGGTTCACCCAAAACATTTTGTCTACAGCAGTCTATTCACAGAGACACACACATTTGTCAATGCAGCCAAGTTGATTATTTTCTAGGGAAGTTTACACAATATGTAATTTCAAACACACAAAGTGAAGAAAGCCCATTAAGAGCACTTACCAGACAATACCACCACTTAATTGAATCGTTTTTAGACTGATATTACAGACAGAATGATCCAAGTGAGGGCATTGGTACGCCCACACTCTTAAGACTTTTAACCTCTCACATTTCATACCAAGACAACCTGCAAATTCAATATCTAATTACTGTCAGCAATTAAGTGGTGGCCTACCTGTTGAGTGATCCTGGTAAATGCCTCATGCTTTGTCATGTCTAAGGGTGTTGCTTGTAAATCAAGGATTGCCAGTAGAAAAAATTAAAAACTTGTCACACTAGACTCTCTCACCATACTTTCAGAACACACAAGATGTCTTCTATCATCACAGACAATACAGGTTGAGTATAACTATGAAGGTTTAGAATATCAAAACCAAACAACCTACAACCTTGGTTGACCAATCAAATGAACAGTGGAAGTGTGAAGTTTGTTTACTATATATTAATAAATGTTCAATGTGACCACCACGAGGGGCCCGAACAACATCTACACTATAATCAAACTCGTTTCACACTCTTGTCAGCATGTCCGGTGTTGCGGTTTGGATGGCGTCCATAATACTTGTTTTGAGGTCAATGCTAAGCTGGAAATGGTAGACGAAACACTTAATCCTTTATATACCCCCTAAAAAAAAAAAAAATCGCACGGGGTAAGAGCCGGGCTTCTTGGGGGCCAGTGATGAAGAGCATGGTCACCAGCTGCTCCTCGACCAATCCAGCCAGCATTGCGGCAACGTCTCTTTCAGGTATCCGCGAACAGCTAGGTGTCAATGGGGTGGCGCACCATTCTGCTGGAAAATGAAGTCCCCCACCGCCTCTTCTAACTGAGGAAACAACCACTCTGTACGCATGTCCAAATGTTCCACGGTTCATTTGATTGGTCAATCAAGATTGTAAGTTGTTTGGTTTTGATACTATAGACCTTCAAAGTTGGGGTATTCTTTTATACTCATCCGGTACATATTGAAAGTATGAAAAATTTTGAACAAGATTATGACACAAAGGACCTCAGTTCACCGAAAGTAAAGAAAAAAAATGGAAATAACCCAAATCATGATGCATAACGTCATCATTGAACAGTGTTGTACATGTCAGAGGTATGAAAGTTAAATGCACAAAAATAGAGTGGTGCCAGTAATTTTTTTTTTGTTTGCACGCTAGCAATTTATACAAGTTTTTTATTTATAAGCAATAAACTTGTTAATATGTTTAACAAGGTTGATAATACCTGCTCTAGCACTGTGAAAAATTCTTTTGTTTCTAATCACCTACAATAAAAAAAATCCAACGTTTAGTTATGTTTGCCCAGGCTGTTAAACCAGCCATACTTATTGACTGGTTGTTAAATGTTAGCAGTTACCAATTATTTAAGAAAGGAAATATCTTCACATATTCCTTCTTTAAGTAAAGCCCAAAATAATTAATTTTACTTTTCTTCTTTAAAAAACTAAAATGAGAGGTTTAAATTTCTGTATACTTTGTATCAGAAATATCTGCTTCTATTTTGAATGCATGACTGGGTTGCAGTTTAGTGGTTCCGTAATGTTTCTTGCACAACCAGAATCAAACCAAATTAATTTTTTTTTTTTTTTAAACAGCACCAGGATAATAGTGAATGAATTGATATGACATCCGTAGTATAAAATCAACTTGGTGACAAAAATAATCTTTGTTAATTTCAAAAACATAATTCAATAACTATGCAATATTGTTCCTGTATGTCAATATGGTACTAAAATTTGTTTTACAAGAAAATTATTAAGTGGCGGTTGGGAGAAGAACAGGCCTTTTGACTCCAGTAGGTACAAAAATACAATGAAAAGCCACAGTTAATGTTTAGGAAGTTAGGCAATTGTGCATATTGAAAAAATAAACCTTTACTCCTACTTGGTTTCATAAGCATAAAAATAATACTGCTACACAAACAAAAATGTGAATTATTTTTAACACCACTTGACAATAAGCAGAGTATCTGTAGTAGAACGCAGTTCATACAATACCATATCTGTGAATATAAATATACAGCATAAATATGTCGGCAACACTTCTTGTTAGCCAACATAAAAAGTATAAAAAGTTACAAAAATATGTACATATTAAATCATTGGCCAATCAAATGGAGTAAATACATATATACACATACAGTGCATGAGCTAGGCATTACCTTGACAAAGCTTGCACAAGGGAACATAGCACAATGAAGCAACCTGTCAACCTGTACACACATTTCCAACAACAAACCACATGCTGAAAACTAAAGGTAGATCCTATACAATTGTTTTTCATACCTTTGTTATTTACATAAACCCCTTTAATTTTCACATGACTAACTACTTTAAGATAGTATTTGGTGCTTCTGATGGATTAGAAGGTCCCATGGTACAGTCTGATACTCTCTTCACTGGTTCGTTGTCCATTTTTAAGCTGGCTCACTAAACGCTTTTCAAAGTATGTTACAAAAATAAAAATAACTGATGAATTTCCTAACAGTCAATGGATATGGCTTCTAAGAAACCCAGGTTCACAACAATTTTGCAAAATATAACTTTAAAAATAACAACTTCACAAAACTTTAAATCTTGAGCTGCACAACTAAACCAAATGGTTGAAACATTTTATAGATCACACAACAATAAAATTACTGTTCGAAGTCTCACAGCCAAACATCCCAAAGAAAGTTAAAACTACTGTACACAAAAATTCTTTGCTGCAATGTAAATCAACAAGAGACTAGATGCAGAAAGTGATGGATGTACTGCCTCAGACAACAAGTACCTTTTAAGTGTGTGGTACGGAAAACATCGTCTCGACTCTATCCTACTTGCATAAGCTCCTGGGCCAAATGTCTGTGCACATGTGTTACATACAAGTTGTGTAATACAAGATATCCTATCAAGAGTTCAATGCACATCCTGTCACACATTTACCACAAATAATTTCCAAGCACAACAGTGTCCTTGCTTCTTCCCCAGAGTGCAATACATATACGCATAAAAAAACTGTCATGCCATTTAAATACACACACATTCCACTATGAGCAAAATATACTCCTGACAAGCAAGTTGCGACTTAAATTGGTTTGCTTTGTCAACATAACTACAACTGGCCAAATTAAAATTTAAATAAATCCACTGTCCTCCATTATCCATGATAAGTTCATAGAATCTTTGGATTTGAAAGGCTTAAATTAATTCTTTTAACTTGACAATCACAATGTCTTAACATTCAATATAGGCCCTTGTAAATTTACGATGAAGTAATACAGTTATCTAGAACATGCCATCAGATTGTAAAAAATACTAAAATTTTTACCATGTCTAGAATAACCCATTCCAATTAATATTAACATTCACTGGAACACATTATGATAAAAAAAATTATATATCACTTTCAATGGAATATTGGGAAAACATTTTTTCGAGCCATTGATTAAGTTCACATCATTATCCTTCTTTAAACATAATAACAAAGGTACATGTGTGTATATTCATAATTTCATACGATAAAGAAAAAAAATTATATGAAAATTAGTTTTGTATACAATATTTAAATCTTTTCATTCATTTATTTTCTATAACTGTAATGTGCAGATATTATAAGAAACAATTATGAACACCAATGAAAATACAAATTTCAATGTTCAAATATTTTAGTTCATTTAAGTTTGACAACCACAAGTGTATTCTCAAAACTTTAAATAGAAAAAAAAATTCAGCTTAAAAAACCAAGGAATGGTAAAAAAAATAGTTTATTCACATTTTAAAGGTGAACTTAAGTATTCTATACTTTATGTTGCTAATTTGAATAAAAACCTTTATTTACTATGTGAACACTTTTTTATATACTCTGTAACACACTAGCAACTGTGAAAATTAAAACCGCTGCATTCTACTGAAATGTTGGTGGATGAATGCAACTGTTATTCAAAATTTAGCACATTTTATTCAACATGTGCACAAATGCACAAAATATTTCTGAGTTACTGTATGTGGAAAAATACTCTTACTACAATACAAAAAACTGCAGCAAGAAAGCCTGTAGAGAATTTGCTGACAAGTTAAGGCATGTAATTAAAATGGTAATTTGTTATAAGATTAAAGTAAGTGTACAGGAATATGTCTATTTAAGTTGCATACCTTCTTTCTTGCCACGTAGCGCTTGTTTTAACTAGTGAAATCTTAGACCCTTTTAATTACGATTACGGATTATTTCAGCAGCTGTACGCTACTGAAATTGCTTAAAAATACTGTTGTAAAATGATTGATTAAAAGGTCACATCACAAACACTGTCGTATCATATACACACAAATTAAAAAATATGTATGAATTTTAACATTATGTTATTCATATTTAAACAAAGCCACACAGCAACAAAACATATTTTGAAATATATGAACTGATACATAAAAATGCAAAGTTGTATATACAACACTTATGTACACATGAAAAGATGTTAATATTTTATTATGAAACTTTACAAACCACCAATTTTAATAATGTACACTTATGTACATACTTAATATATAAAAATTTGAATAAAAGACAGTCATCTATGTATAGTCAGTGTAAGTTAGCCAGTTAAAATTCAAAAATGTTTTTCTATGCACGGGGGGAGGGGAGGGGGGGAAGAAAACCAAAATAGAAAATAATTGTACATTAGAATAGCAAACACAAAACTATAACAAAATTTACTGACAGGTTGCTCAAAATATTTGGAAATATATGTGAATTGCTTTAATGGTGAATAATGAAAAGTATCATTCATTTGGTAGGCCAACCAGTGCCTTTTTTTTATACCTATTATGATGAATGCCAACACATTTAATAATGAAATTTTTTTTTTTTGCATATAAATCCATTTAGTTCCATGTGCAACAACCATTTAGAGAAGAGAAACAGCCAGCTATACAACATTAGTACTAACAACCAATGCTAAAGTCTCAAAGCCAAATTTTAGATTTAGGATTCAGTACAAATAGTAATTTAGTCCAAACATAAGTATAAAACTGAATTCCTATTTGCACACAGAAGAGTTTTACGTTGGAACTGATGTATTTCAACTGGCCTAAGATGCTTATACAAATATTACAAAAAATCTTTAGGTACCAGATAATTTTTTTTTTTTTTTTAAATAATACACAGCTGACTTAAGAGTTTGGAAGAAAAGCACTACTGAAGAACCACACACATATTTATATACAATATTAAAATATTCAGTGAATTTACTGTCGATCCCTACAGTAAAATAACATGCACAAAGCAAGTAGCTTCCTTCTCACTAGGCTAGGCCTACATCATATTTTTAATCAAGTTTACTTTACAGTTTATCGTTAAATTAAATGTAAGACAAAAATTAAACATTAGATGTGGTCTTTCTTAGTAGCATTTAGCTGAGAAACATAGGTTACAAACACCTGCTGATGTTCCCAAGTTGCAGCAATGTAACTAAAAATTACAATCACCATTGAAAAACTAGAGATTGGCAGTAGACTCACCAAGATTACTAACACAGACGAGGCAGCAGCTACAATAATACCTACTTTTTACAGTTTAAAATATAACACATGGCTAAGTGGGAGCAGGTAATATCATCCTATTGTGTGCAAGTCGAGTGGTTACAGCGAGGACACATAAGAAAGGTGGTGTCACTCAGGTGACCTTGTTGTTGCGTTCACTACTGAGCAGTGACTGGAGGTAGTTCAGCTGGACTGGTTTGTGGAGCGAGAGTTGTTGGAGAGCATCTTCCACTGTGAACCACTTACGCTTGCGACCTGCAGAACAAGTACATTATGGATTAGCACCAAGAATGCCAATGCCCAAAGCATTACACTGTAACACTAACTCTCAAAAAAAGAAATAGATAGCATGTTTATTATACTGAATTCACTTCACATTATCATATAATATATACACTGATAGAAGTGAGAGAAATCGTAAGAGTGGATTTGGAAGCATGACTGATGGGTAATATTTGAGGTACATGTGGTACACTCCACAAAAAAAGTGCAAATGGAATAATACCATACAGAATATACCAAGACTTAACATGCCCAATATACCATGTCGTCCAAAGCAGGGTATTATTGGATCTCGCATGACAAACATTTACAAGTGATGTGCTTTGTGTTTGTAACCCATCTCCCTTACTCTACCTCTCCTGCTGTAGAACACCAGCAATAGGCAGTTATTCTACAGATGCATCAGTTAAATTCTCCATCACAGAAACAAGCCACGCAAATAAGACAAGAGGTGGATAGTATTTATATAGTAAAAATTTTTAGCAGGCCATACACATCAAGATGTTCCCGAGCTGCTTAATATCACTCAAGGTGATGGTGTGCAAGACATGAGCAAATGACAGGCCTTGTAATAGACATCATGCCATTACCATACAATGTCCAGATTAGCACCTCTAAATTTTGGCTGACAAAGCTCAGAGAAATAACTTATTCTAACCCACCCGGATAGTATCTCTGATTAGGATGGTCTCTGCTCCAAAACTCCTACTAAAAGATTTGCACTGCAACGGACAAACCACGCTCCATCAAAGGAAATGGGCTATTTACTCATAAAAAAAGAATCACTGCAGAAAGGAAGAATGTAATATTTACTCACGAGAACAGGGCGAGACTAAAAATGCCACATATAGCAATATTCCATACCAAGAGTAACAGTAAACTGTGCTGGTCAGAAAGAATCTTAAGAGTGATCATGAAGAGCAATGGTACTGCGATAGTCGCATTTAACATCTCTCTCTGGTTGTTCATGACATAGCTGTGTTCAGCATGGTCACATTATCAGTTTACCTTATATGTCATAGCAAGTATGCTGCAACTGAATTTTATGTCACATTAATGAAATCGAATACAGAATACATTTAAACTGGTTAAGTTTTATACAACAAATAAACATAAAATTGATTGCTGACCAAAGAATTACAGTATATAGTCCATACTGTATAAGGCCATTTTCTGACAGGTCTGCGAAAGTAGCGCCACTGTTTACGTCTGACTACATGTGACTATGTATCCTTCGGCCATCAGCCGGTCCGTCAAGTCGGGGCAGTATTTTTTATCAACATGCTGTCGGCTAATCCACTTGCCATTGTGCTAAACAAATTTTAAGATACTTTAAGACTGACATCTGTCTAAAAAAAATTAATAGGTTATAAAAGTAAAAATATAAAATGTTGCAAATAATTAAGTATTTGCTATCTCTTTTTTAATTTGTCCGAGATAGTGAATTTGGGTTAACATTTGCGAGACGGTCTGTTGTATCTATTCTCACACTTTGGACGTTATAGCTAATATATTCGAGATGGAAATATGTGACGTGGAATAACGTTAGAATTGCTTAAAAACGATTCAGCGTGTCTCACTTCCTATGGAAACAAGGAGATAGGTTTCGAGAGAACATGGCGTATAATTTACGTAGACGAACGATTACCGGCCAAATATAAATGACTTCTACTCCAAATCGTTGTACATGAAATATATGTTTATTAAAAATTATGCGGAGTTCGTGGAAAAAATATAACTATTGGCATTTGTTTGTAAATTCGTTTTTTTTCGCGCAGGAAAGAGGTTCATTTCTGGCTGGTAATACCTCGCATAATATCCGAGAGATCGCGCGCACAGCGCGTCACGGCGAACTTTGCCGCTGTTCAACAGATAGCGTATTATTTTAAGTTGATTGTTCTTAGATTACGGGCTGGTAATATATTTCAAATTCGTGTCGTTTCGTCAAATTATTATAAAAAATAATTCAATAATATTATGCAATATTTCTATATGCTTTTGGAATTAATATCAAGGATGTGTTGAAAGCGAGGTTGGAGAGGGGTGATACGATGTGAAAAAACTTTCTGAAGTTAGCACAACTTCAGAAAACTTTTCCGTGTCGTAACGTTCTATTGTACATTTCATTTTGAACACCTATACTTAACTACATTATGACGAAGTTTAGTTTTTAACACTAACAACCATTGTTTTGTGTCCTTGTAAAATAAAATGCATTAATAAATGTAAGAACTCTTTCTTACCCGCGTATTTTCTGCTTTTGTGATGTGCATTGGCAGTGCACTCAGAATAGCCAACGTAATTTTAACTTTTGTTCGTTCGTGCATCAGCTGATACAGGATTTTGTAAATGGCACTTTGTTTGTTTCGTAAACGTTAAGTTGCCACTCACTGACTGTCAGAAAGTGGCCTTCTTATACCGTATGGACCATACCAAGAGTTGCATGTTTCATAAATACATGAACTGCAAATTTAATGTTAACCAAGCAAACGAAAGAAAAAAACACCACCTCCTTGTAAGTTACGAAAGAATTCAATTACAAAATGTCATTTTCCGTTATTTGCTAGAACACCGAAAACTGGAGAGCAAAAATTTATGCCACTAAAGAAAAATATTTCACAAATAATCCATTCAATTTCTACCATTCACATGTCTTTTGTTACACCATCTTAAATTCTCATCCCACCTGCATTTACAAAATAACTAAAGACTTAATTTGTTATTTTGTCTGCATATAAACATATCAAACTCTACTGTGGTGCAGCAACTACAACGTGCGGTTTAATTCTGACTTTCCCTCAGTACTACTGGCATGATCAATTGAGAGCCTAATTACTCTCAAGAGGGACTATCAGCACAGTATATACACCTGAAATGAAATGTACTCTCCGATAGTAGTTGCTAGTTGCCAGAGAGCAACATGCCGACAGCTTCTGAAAGTTGCCCACCATACGCAGTATGGTACTGTAAGAGTCTTCTTTCCGATTGAGAGTTGTGTTGCTAGTCTTGGATCAGGCAGACATGGCCGGACAGCAATCGGCAGCAGTAGCACTCATCGTGCTCCTTGCAGCAAAACGCAAAATCCAAGAACGTCGTAGTAAAAAGGCATGATAGTGCTGGATGAGAGATTGGCTCACGAGACTGGAAAGTGCTGGCACATGAAGTCAATTACTGAAAGAAATTTGGAATGAAGATGCAATGCCATACAGAAATTTCACAAGAATGAATACAGAAGACCTGGAATGTAGGCACACTACTGAGAGTAGGATCAGAGATTAGCAAGCAGGAAATTGTCATGAGGAAAGTGATAACTGTGATGGATCAATTGCTGGTCACACTGAGGTTCCAAGCATCAGGTGGGCTTATTTGTTATAATATTTTGAATGTACACGTTTGAGATCAACAATGGTTGTTAATGAACACGATTTCAGGAGACACATTTAGCAGCCTACAGTACCTGTTCCACATCCCAAAATGCACCATAGCGAGAATTGCGATGGAAGATTGTGCAGCGATTTTCATGGAAATGAAAGACAAATTTCTGCAGGTATTGAGTCAATGATATGGTTTTTATTCAAATGCTAAATATTTTATACAGTAATGAGTAAATAAGTAATGACAATGAAGTCATAAATAATGAGTGAAAAACCATAGTCAATATAAAACTGGAGCTTACATTAAAGATATATAGATTTGCCCTATAACTGTTTGCCATCATATCACTTTGTAGAAAGTTGTAGTCTTCATGTCCTGAAACAGTTGACCATGACATGTCATCTTCATCAACAACTTAAACTAAAGCTCGTCGAATCATCATACTCATTAAGCATCTGCCATTCGAGTCGTGCTTCATATTGCGCAGTTCCATTGCCACGTATTTGCCAAATGTCATATAGGAATCCGTAGGTTTGTCCAATACCATTTTGGCCTTCTTAATAGTTTTGTCCAGCTCACCACCACTAGACCCAAGTGACTTTTTCCTATTTCACTTCTGTTTAGTAGACTGCTGCGTGTTTGTTTCCCAGCAGTTATTCTCTTGGTTGGTGGTACTGCAATCCAAGGGTGGTTCATTGACTGGACTAGCAGAGTCCAGGTCACTGGCCCCTTGTTGTACCTGTGAAAATAGAAATAACCCATCAACTAGGTTTTATAACCCATAATATACATGTATTTCTATAGACATGGAAAATTCGTGTTGTATTTTTGCAAAAAGTTATAAACCCATTATACGCTTCTACTCTCATTAGACTACCAGGTATTTGACACGCTTGTATAGATAGAACTCTTGGTCACTAGGAAGCATGTCGTACTTCAATGCGCATTTTACGTGCAGTCCAGACTGGGATCGTTTATCTTTGTGACAGCAGCCAATGTACAAGCAACGCTGGATAGAGTGTATATAGTAGTAAGTCCAGACATTTACACTGTAATAATGCAAATTTTGCATGTGTATTTATTGCACTACCATCATATCTCACAATTTATATTTCTCCAGTTTCCACAAGCGCAGAGGATTGGTCCACAATCTTGGACATGTTTGACAATATGTGGAAATTTTCCTCGTGAAGCAGATCTTCATGCCAGTACCCGTAGACAGTGGAAGCTACTATTACAAGTATAAGGGTATATACAGCATTGCATTACTGGCAGCTGTAGAGATGCTCAGTACAGATTTACTTACTTAGATGTTGGATGCAATGGTCGTGTCAAATGGGGAAGTATTTTGCTGTTAAACTCTCTTCAACGCACTGGAATATGATTCACTCCTTTTGCCACTATCAAAATGTTTGTCAGGAAAACCAATGTAAATCCCTTTCTTTTTTGTAGCAGATGATGCCTTTGCATTGTGGAGATACATAATGAAACCCTTCCCTTGGGGTTTTTTAATCCTTCAGTTAGCAGGTCTTCAACTACAGACTTTTACGAGTAAGGCACATAGTGGAAAATTCCTTCGGCATCTTGGCCAACAGGTTCCGTGTCCTTCGACAGTCCATGTTATTGCAACCAAATACAGTAGAACAGGTGATTCTTGCAAAGTGTACTATCCACAACTTCCTACTATCATGACGGGTACAGTGGTATTTCTACCCTGGGTCTGTGGACACTGAAGACACTGACGGTACAATGATTCCAGGTGAATGGCGTCAAGATGGAATTTCAGACTCATTGTGGCATCCATTGCAAGAAAAAGGTCACAAGAGTATGTGTGGACGGAGTGACATCAGAAAAGAACTGCAAGAATATTTGCTGTCGCTGCAGAAATATTTTATGTCGCTGCAGAAATATTTTATGTCACTGCAGGGAAAAGTCAGTTGGCAGTATGAAAGAATTTTAATGTTTCATATTCAACGTCACAACTTGGAAACAATCATGTACGTTGTTCGTTTTGAGCTCATTTGTTTGTTGTCATTTATTGCTTACATTTTTTTTAAAGAAAGACATTCTACTTTTATTTATCCATGTTTGTAGAATCACAACTATATTTTGTTTTAATGCACCTGTGCGTACTGTGAAAATGAAATAATTTTAACTATTTATTGACTGTGTATTTCACTTACAGTTAAGTTGGAGGTAGACTTCTTTGCAATTTTGGTGGGTATCATGAACTTGAGAGCATTGAAGTATGGTGGTAATGTGTGCATGGCTGGATCACTTCCTCCACTGCCAAATTTCCCTTGCTTCTTCATTTTATTAAGTCCATGTGACACCTGAAATACGACAGCTAGAATAACACTCGTGTAACTGTTATACAACAGTAACAATAAATACAATTTTTTCATACTACAAAAGCTATGGAATGCAGACGAATTAAATTGTAGATGTACCTGATTGTGCAGGTTATGCAATTTCCTTTGGACCTCTTCAGTAGTTGTCTGCTTTTTGACCTGGTTGCAATATTCAGTTATTATTACATCCCACAACACCTGCCTCTCTTCATATATGGCTATTAAATGCACAACTTCATCATTTGACCACTTTCGTGTACTTGCAGCCATCAATAATGTTTTCAAAAACGTTGCTAGTAGCTGCGTGTACTTTCAACTGCCCCGTCCTCGTTCCGTACAGTTGCTAGTAGTTGAGACTACCACCCCCCCCCC
>NQII01000022.1:1735092-1774309 GCA_002778355.1 Clitarchus hookeri
AAGACGGTGGACTGCACACGTATCCACGACAGGTTCCAACTCTTGGACAGCTGCTGTCCAAGAGCAGGCCCGATTAGCAGAGAGTAAATTGAAGTCCACACACTGTGCTGTGTCCATGCCATAAGCTGATCTTAAGAGAACTCTGGAAAGTAAAATATTCTCACTGGACACCCACCTTAAGCACCACCCCATTTGAAGCCATCTAATACGTTAGTATTAGTTAGACAAATGGATGAGATGACCAAATTTGAACAAAAAACAAGTTACATAATGCAATCTTTCAATGATTCCTGAAGGTGAGTTGGGGNGGGGGGGGGCAGCAAGTACTTAAATGACAAAAAAATATATTACAGTTAGCCTATGCAATTCCAGAACTCTTTCATCACAGTAAACCCACACAGCATGAAAACATATACTGAAAACAAGTGGAGAGATTTGATTTGGGCAGATCTTAACATCAACAAGGAGAGCATGGAGCAGCGCCAGAATGCAAGGGTGGGGGAATTGAAAGATCCTCCATAAAACCTGCCGACCAGTGGCACTGTCCTGAAGGATTCGCACTGAAAACAAGGCCAAGATTTTCTTTAGTAAACAGTTATACTATGAACCAAATTCTGCAGAGATATAGCCGACACATTTCAATTAGTAATGTTGAACGTGTATTGGGTAAAGAACTGCATTCCGCAAAGTCAAAGTGTGTCACTGGAAATTGTTGTGTTGTTTCTTTTATATGTACCTGTTGTGATATTAATCTTTCTCACTTTTGCCTTTTTTTTTTTGGGGTAAAAGCTAATTTGGTTCCCTGTCTATCCTAGCTATTATTATTATTATTATTCACTTATGACATTTATAAATACAACTTTTGACTGTTTAAATTTAAACTGTTCAATAAGTGGGGAAATTTTTTTTAAACAAAAAGAATAATTCTGGTAAAGGATTTTCATTACATGCTGGTAACACATACTGTTAAAGATCAAAATATAGTTTTCCAAAATTCTTTATTTATAGTTTTTGATGTTCATTATGATTATGACAGATGTAATGGCATACAGATACACATTTGGTTTACTCTAACCATTCGTTTCAGTGAATGAAAATGTTTACCAACATTACAGCCAAATGCAACTTGTTCAAACTAATTAATAAAATTACAGTTAAATACAATTTGTTAAAAATAATTCTTAATATTGCAAATTATAATAAATGTAAGATTAGTTGAATAATTAACAATGCCTACAGAGCATCTGGGTGTTCTAAATGTTGCCCGGCATTCAATGGTGTTAAATGTCAAGTAATTGAAACCACAAGCACATAATCTTTGGATACCAAGGAATGTGCAAAATTAACCCTTTTCTTTCCTTGCAATTGCAATTGTAGCAAACATGTCGTAACCCACTAAATACTAGTCTCATGAAACTGGCCAATCATAGCAGCATCTTCATACAATACCACTTAAGGCATGCTTAAAATTTTTATTCTACAGTAAAGTTTGAAGTATAAATTTTCTATGCAAATATATATTTACACTCATTTTACCGGATTTGTTATTGGCCAATACGAAAATATCCTTTCAATTGTGGGTTTTTGGCAACAGCCAGTAACAAGATTATCATCCTGCTTCCCCAAGACTGCCACACTGTTGACTACAATCTCATAACTGTTTAATTTTCAATAGCTGCATGAAAATGACTCTTCAGTGCATACAATTAGCTCATGATATACAAAGTTGAACATGGATGGAACAATAGCTGCCAGTATAAATATCAACCTGTGGAAACTATGCATTTTGGAATAATGTACAGTAGTAGATGTACAGTAATGTAGTTTCAAACTTTTTCCCTGCTCAAGAGTATTCCACGAAGCTAAATTTATTACATACATCCGCATACATGTATACATTTATATATTATTTTGTGAAATTATGTACAATTTATATTTTTGGAGTTTTATTTGTATTACTAAAAATTTGGTATGGCATAACCAAATAATTTTGGTAATCACTTTAACTGCAAAATTTATATAAATGGGAGTCCAGGCAGGCAGATTTATCTTGATTATTTGCCATCACTGTTAGTGGATGGCATAGTCTTGTCATCACAGTGTGATACATTTGTTATAAATTCAGGGGCAGGATTGGTTTGAGACAAAGACACCAGACAATAAGATAGTCTGAAGTAAAACTCCAGATGATAGCAGCTAAACAACCATATTTGGGAAGTATCATCACTTGCTAGATGTCCTGTTTGGATCTGGAATAACTGTTTGCAGACCTCATTCTCAGGTACTATAACATGCTTTTGGAGACCACTACTTTCTAGTGGATGAAAATGCAAGGCCTTAACCTACCATGGCAAAGCATTAGAATCACTACTAATATAACACCAACGGGATGGAACTGGCCTGCGCAGTCCCCTAACACAAGTGTAATCGAAAATGCATGGGCCATGCTGAAAGCCGCAACTTCACCTACTACTCTTAGAGATTACGGATGTTGACACATACGAGTGGAATCATTTACCACCAGAGCAACTTTATGGCCCAAGGATGCAAAGGATACAAGAACATTTTCACGTGGGGGCAAGGTCATCTGTAGAGACTTTCTTTCCTCACCCCAGCTAGTATTCCTCTTATAATATGCAGGTGATTTTTTTACCCATCAAGCGTGCTTATACACACACACTGAGCAACTGATACCAATTGAATACCTGTACGAAACTTTAGATATAGTCCATCTCATATATGAATACCACATTCTTGACAGTTGACAATCGCCGCGCCAATGTTTACTTTTCGTTTATGTATCCATTCGCCATCAACTGGTGCATCAAGTGAAGGCTTTGATGCGACGAGTCAACGCGTCGAGGTGATGCTGCTTCGTGCGGCAATTGGTGAACTACTTGGGTGGCGCGGCAGGCGGCTAGAGAGGCCTTGGGTGAGTGTAGAGTCGTTTGTAAATGCTGTACACGAAACACATGTTACTTTAAAAATTATGCAGAGCTCGCGAAAAATAAAACTATTGGTATCTGTTCGAAAACTGTTAGCATGGAAGCTTTCTTCTCTGGCTGTTATGCTTCGGGAAAAATCTGATTGATAGCGTGCACATCCTGTCTGGAGAGAAGTCTGAGCTTCTTGTTTTGCTCAATAGATAGCGTATTTAAAGTTCACTGTTCTTCTATTACCAGCTCGGAACACAAATAAAAAATATACTTCTTTAAATTATTACAAAAAAAAATTCAACAATATTATGCAATATTTCTGTATGCTTTTGGAATTAATATAAAGCACGTAATGAAAGCAGGGTTGGAGAGGGGCAAATAAGACTTGGAAAAAAGATTTGAAATTGTGTTTCACTTGGATACGGATAATTGTAACATGACTAATTTTGAACACCTATACATTTCTACTTTAGTACGAAGTTTAGTTTCCAACACTAAAAACTGCTGTTTTATGACAACGTACAATAAAATGTATTAATTAACCTAGGAACTATTTCTTATCGTGCGTATTTTCAGCTGGTCTAATGTGCGTCGGCAGTGCACTCAGAATAGCCAACGTAACATTAACTTTTGTTCGTTCGTACATCAGCTGCTACAGGATTTCGTAAATGGCACGTTGTTTGTTTTGAATACGTTTTATTAGGCATGATGACAGTAACAAAGAAATACAAAAATAATGCTTTTAATTATTAGAATAGATAACAAAGATCGTAAAAAATATACGTAATTTCACATTAATTGTGAGATTAATATTATATTATTAAAATAAAAATACGAAATACGACAATCCGCCATGTTTTGTGAAACACCAATCACAGCGTATTACGTCACGCCTCATTTGCCTATTGTAAACATCATTGAGTTTCATAGATTTCATTCGAACTTTTCCTGTGTTAATCAATAACTCTGTTGTTTCAACAATCAAACTGTCCAGTTTTGAGTATCCATATCCCAAACCAAGGAACGTTAACGATGCATCAAGGATTTATCAAGGCAAACAGCTCTAATTTGCCGAGAGTAGATTTGTTGATGCTGGGAGAATTTCTTGCATCAAACAAAGACTTTTGCTCAGCAGAATTTCGAAATGTGAAAACTTCCATGTCAGTACCTACATTAACAATCTTAAATAACAATAATTTAAAAGTCTAAAACACGTAAAATTGCTTTTTAATATGCACTTTATGATAGGTTAGAGGTTATGTTAGCGAAATGTTGTTTTTAAACTATATCATGAACCTAATTACATGTTGCTTTCTTTATTGATTCAAGGCTTTCGAAGGCTTTTGTATCTCAATTTCTAAGCAGTCAATAATGCAACTTACATGGTGATATTTATGCCTAAAAGCCATGGGTAATTTATTTTTTATTGAATCTTTGTCTAATTTAACAATAAAAGGACGCAATAGACTAGCTATTAATGGAATGTTTTTCATAAATATTTTGCTAGCATAAGTTGAACTCATAGAAAAATCATCTTTCTCACTTTCTTCAACTATTCTCTTTCTTCGTTTATTGAGAATATATGGTCGTTGTACAGTATTTGAAGTGCGTTTTCTTCGATCTGGTTGGCATTCAAATTTAGTGGGAACACACCCAGGTTTCATGCGCACTTGTGACACTGAACCCATCACAAGATACTGAATATAATTATCCATATCATTTGGCAACTGTAACGAGAATAAGAACCTGTTAAAATAACCAGTGGTGGAGGAGAACAATAAATAAATAATTGAATCCTAACCTCTAAAGTGATCGACTTTTAAAAGTACATAGGTACTTATTGTTCAGACAAATGACAATTTCTCCAACCACATCAAGTACACACTATTATAATCGATAAAGGTATAAAGGAAAAACGTACATCAAAATGGTCTTCACAGAAATAAATTGAAGAATTAGGCGATACAATTGCAGGGTCCCGCCGTGCAAGATTTAACCACTTATTTCTCATTGTTTTGTTGTTTGGAACGTAAACGAAAACCTTGTTGGGAGTTTTTATCGATGTGTTAGTACATTTAGGCACTGCACACCACTTATACACTTTAGAATTCATTTTAAAACACAAAATAACTTAATTTGCCTGACTATTGTCGAGTATTTGTTACTGGTTGAGGTTTGTTTACGCGAGGCGTGACGTCACAAGCCGGCGCCATTACGCTTTAAGCGTTTTAGTGCGAAATTTAAAATAACTATTTTAATGGCTAATTATTGCTATTAAACCTTAATTTCCTGGAAAAATTATAGATTTTTAGTAAATAGTGGAAGCGTAAGAACATTATTTAATGTATTTTAAAAAATTGTCATCATGCCTATTGCCACTCACTGACTGTCAGAATCTGGCCAACTTATATGAAATGAAGCATACCTGTGGCAAGTGCAGAGATTTGTTACATTGTCCAAGAGTGGAGCCAGGGGTGCAATTCCCACTCGCATTTCTGCTTATCGGAAGCCTAGTTATGTAGCATTGATAGCCAGACATAGCCGAGTATATATTCTCATAGGCAGGTCTCGCCAGTCTACCTCGTGCCATGGCAACTTCCACCCCGCTTATTGTTTCCACAATGTAAATTTGCTTTCGATAAGCGGAGAATTGAATGAGACTTTCACCCCAATTTACCAAAATCATGAACACTTTGCCTTTTATGCAATAGCCTTAAATCATAAATTAATATTTTAATTGTTTCTCTCTTTTCACATGATTTTTGTACTTATTTTGAATTAAATAAAAAATAATATAATTAAAGATTTTTTGTTTTACAGATTATTTTACTGTTAGTAAAGTACACTTAAAGTGTAAAAAATTGTGTTCATTATTTTTATTTTTAAGTAATTATCACACAAATATTTTCTTTAAAGTGCAAATTTCCTAACAATATCTTGGGTATAAAGACTACAGTTAATTGAGCAACAAAATTTTTTTTTCAATTTTAATTACAGAACAGAAAGTAAGCAATTTAGTGATTTATTTTCAATTGTACATACTAGAGGGAAGTTTCAATATACCGTCCAAAAAACTAGTAGTGAAAAGTTATTAAATATAATATGTTAGTTCACAATTCCCCTTAAACTGTTACAACAGTTTATTGCGAGTCATTCTAAATTTAGATTTACACATCACCCAAGTATGTGAAGGAGCTATCAATCGCCAAACTATTGATTTTTCCTCACAGGAGTGCGAGACTAGTTAACATAAATTGACGAAAACCAATGTGCAAATGAATACTAAGGTCTCAGATGCAGAGACATTGATGTGTAATTCCGTAATTGCAGGGTAGCATTAGAAAAACAAAGCAAGATGGATGGCCACAAATGATAAGTTCTGAATAGGCAAAATCACTTGGAAAGTAAGGTAATCTTATGCCCAACATCTTTCCTGACAGCATCCTAGGAATTTTTTTTTTTAAATTTCACTTTAGGAGGCTGTTTGTGATCAGTTATGGTTTGGGTCTTTTTGTGCAGTCTCAGCTATTGAAAACTTTGCAGACAAATTCTTTTGTTGTTTGTTTTGATAAGTTATTAAATAAAGTTGCCCAAAATGAGAAAATTAACTAAGATATAAAATTTTGGTATGATTCAAAAGAAACTGTTACAGCATATTTTACTTTAATTTTACACTATACACTCTCCTTGGAATTTCTATACAAAATAGTGTAATAATGTTTAAACAAATATGTTTTGGATCAACAAAACTCAATTCCTTTAATAAAGTGTACTAATTTTTACATATATTTTTACTAGGGCTGAGCCGATACCGGTACCGATATATCGAAACTAGCCAATATCGTAATTATTGGAATTGTGCGCAATTCATGTTTAAATCGCCGATATTATAACCGATATTTTGCCCTAAGAATCTAAGATGATGCTGTTTCTAACTTGCCATAATCGGAGTGGCATAGCTCACTATTTGGTTTTATTAAAATAATCACTATTTTTAAATTGGTTTTTACCAAAGTACCCAACTGGCTGGGGTTATTTCCAAAGCAAAATTAGGCAAGTTTTGCA
Source organism: Clitarchus hookeri (assembly GCA_002778355.1). Lineage (NCBI taxonomy): Eukaryota > Metazoa > Arthropoda > Insecta > Phasmatodea > Phasmatidae > Clitarchus > Clitarchus hookeri. Next base: position 1,742,094 of record NQII01000022.1, read on the forward strand.
CGATTGTTTACAAAACAATAGTAGCCACCATTTGCATTTACTGAATTTTATCTATGTAGGCAAGCTTGTAGAATGAACAAAACTTAACATTTAATCTGCCTAACACATATATAATAATAAAAATAATTAATATTTAAGATTACCTCCAAAAATATTTTGTCTTATTAGTTTCACAACAAACCGCGAGCACAGCCACGCATAAAAAAAACTTCTGTAATGTTGGTTACATGCTGCACATTACTGCCGCCTGGCGGCACTATTCTGACAGTTTGGCTTTTTTTTTGTTTGTTTGCTGTTGCTGTAGTAATAGGATGGTGCTAGGTTAGGGTACGAACGTGGTGAAATTATTTACATGTGCCAGCAATAAACAAATTATATGGCTGGAAGAAAAAGTGACCTGTGGTATTTCTTTTTACCATAAGCAACAAGCAAGAATGCAAGGCTGTTTACAGTATTTGCAAATGTTTGGTTCTGAGAGGCGATACATCATCGAGATCCTATAGTACCATAAACTTAAAACGGCACCTTGAATGTACGCACCATTTGAAGTGTTATATATATATTTTTTTTTAAGTTTCATTGCGTAATGACATGCTTTTGGAGATTATTTTTGTCTTATAAATATGCTTAAGCTTAACATGTGGTTCCTAGATTTATATTTATCGTAAGAGTTAGGCCTATCACAGAAACAATAAAAACAAAGACAATTAGAATTTTATTTAGGTAAATGTTTAAAAATTAAGTTTTTAATTTTTTGAAACGTGCAATATGTAATTTTTCCTTGTCAAGACAGTATCGGTATTGGTATAGGCAATATCGGTAAGTTTGTATTAGCAATATCGGAAAAGGTTCAAAAATCGTATCGACTAACCTCTAATTTTTACCAAGGTGAAGAATAAAACAAAGACGAAAATTCTTTTCCCAGAAAAATTGTTTCTTTCCTCACAACAAAATCTTGCCATAACATTAAAATTTCTTTCTACCATATACACATTTACATATGGAAGCACCGTTCCAGCACTGAAATCCACTTTAGTCTGGTTGCAAAAGGGATCACTAGCCTGAGCCTGGCGGGAAGCCCTGTTTAAGGATCAGAGAAGCCTCAGTGTCAAGAACATATTCCACTTCAAAGTTCACAGGATCGTACATCCTAGAAAGGGCATCTGCCCTTTTTTTCAGAACCGCGAACGTGATGTACTTCAAAACTGCAACGCGACAAATGCAGAACCCATTGACCTAACTTGCCCAGCTGTTAGTGGTGGTTCTGAACCCAACTAAGCGCCTGGTTCTCCGTATACAAATCACTCTCCTCGTGCTCGATGTAGGAAGCGAACATCTCTAACCCATAAATGCAAACCCAAGGTTTCCTTTTCATAAATGCCCAACTTGCGTTCCGACTCGGTAAGGCTGAGACTGGCGAAAGCTATGGGGGCCAAACCCAAATCAGTCTGCTGACTCAGAGCAGCGCCTAGAGTTAGTGACTATGCGTCGACCTGTACCACAAATCTGCGGGAAAAATCAGATAGGTTGTAACGTTCGGCCGCTAGTTACACTGCCGATGTTACGTTGCCACTGCTAGCTCAAAGGTAGAACACGAGACTCAGTTTAATTAAGAAACAAGTTCCAGAGTAGTTATTATATATGTTTATTGAACATTTAGTGAGACAGTTCACAGACAAAGTTCCAGATATGCAGAGTACGAACGTTCACATATAACCATACAAGTGCAGAAACAGCGCCACAGTTGTTAACTTAATTAATTCTTGTTATAAAAACTGGCACAAAGAAATAATAACTGCTGCTACCTCCCACACCGGCGGAGAAATAAAATAAAGTCTAGTTGCTGATGTGGGGGTTCTCGTCACGCCTGAAGTGGTCTAGGCGAGCATTGTACCACTGCCCTGAAGGTTGACTGACTTGTAGTGAAGCTTGACCTGAAGTGACTCCTCTAACTGTCCTCGCCGCCGACTGACTCTGAAGTGCAACTGATCTCTAGGGCGACAGACACACGCGTCTTTGTGTGCTGCCTCTCACCCTCCTCTCCTGACATAAGGGCCTGACGAGCCATGCACGCTCTCAACACATTATCGAAACTAAGACTGCGCCGCCAACATAAACGGACTTCTCGTTCAACAAAATTTGTACGACGCAGCCAGAAAGTATCTAAATAATGCTGACGCTTAACAAAAACTGAAAACTACGATGTTCGAAACGTAACTGCAAACGTCCGCCCGATAAACGTAAAATAGCACACGTCTGCCAGATAAACAAACTATCACAGGAAACGAGCCACCACGGCTTTAAACTTCAAACCCGATAAAAATATTACGAAGCTTGTCAAAGCTTAAGAAAAGCGAACAAAATTGAAACACGTGTCCCGAAAATTGTAAATACTGCGTTATTACAAGGTGTAATACCGGAGGGGAAGACAACTTCCATTTCAACACAGAAAAGGCCAACTCCTGCTCCTGACCCAACTTGAACTCTACAACTTTTGAAAAAAATTTACAGGTGCTGCTAATTCTGAGAAGCATTCAATAAAACGTGAGTAGTAGCCCAAGAAACCTAAAAACTTTTGCTCCCTTCAGAGATTTTGGGCGAGGAAAATTCAAAATGGGGTTAAACGATTAGGGTCAATCAATTGACCTCCACAGAGTAAGTAACCTAAAAATTTAACCTTATCAGATCCCAAGGTAACCTTATCTGGATTGACAGTCAGCCCTACTTCCCGCATCTTAAGGAACACCTGACACAAATGGGACAGATGGGATTCCAAATAATCCCTGTACACAATATCATCATCAATATAGTTGAACACAAATTTAAATTTAAATTCTAATAACACAAAATTGAATACCAGAGACAAGGCTTTACTACCAAAATTCGAGCCCACTGGAATGTGTGTATACTCAAATTGGCTCCACGGTGTACTGAAGGCAGTATATTTCCTGCAAGACGGCTCTAGCAAACACTGGTGAAAACCATTGTTCAAATATAGAACAGAAAATACACTGGCTTTACCTCGGTGCTGAAGAGCACACACAGTCAATAGTTGGCAAGGGAAAGGGATATTTATGAATTTTCTTATTCACCAGTGAGTGATTGACAACCAATTGATACTAGTCGCTATCCCTCTTGCGCACCAGAAAAGTAGGTGAACAATAATCTGACATTGTGGGACAATAACGCCGGCTTCCAACAACTTATCAATAATTTCCCTAAATGCCTGCAGCTTAAGGGGGCGGACATTTAAAATGTTTATTGCGAACCAGAATGTTGTCCGTAAGGAAAAACTATTACGGAAATACATCACACTTCCCTATTTTTGGACTGATGACATCACTAAACTCCTTCCTCAACTGATCTGACTCTGGAAACTTTCAGATGAATTATTCGTGCAATCGTACAAAGATAAAAATATTTCCGGGAAGACTTCTAACTGGAGGGCAATCCTGATGTTCAGAGCAAAACCAAAAGATAAGTAATATGTGTCAAGACTGACAGACGCCCTAGTTTTCTCAAAAAACTAGAGACCTAAAATGACACCATGATTGAGACCTGCAAATATCCAAAAGGGAAAGGCCCAGGAAAATCTGCCAACCTTAAAGTAAGTGCAAGGGCACAAATAAATTGCTCTTTGTAAAATCACCATTCGCCACGCACTTGACACGTCTCTTAGTCACATTTTTCAATTCCAAAAGCATTTTCATGAAATGATTGCTTATGACACAATGAGTGGCCCCAGTGTCAATCAAAGGTGGATAATTTTTCTCACCACAAGAGATTAACACAGTACACTTTCTAACTGTGCGTGGTAATTGAATCACCTCCCGACTGGAAACCCAAGCCTAGTTGCAGTCAAAACCCGTTTCCCGCCTTTGGGTAAGTCCTATGCAAGTGCCCAATCTCGCCGCATCGGAAACATTTCCGTTCTGACACGGTAAACATATCCTGCTTACATTCCCTAGTGACGTGTCCCTGGACAGCACAATTACTACATCGCACCACAATGCCACGCTGCACAACATCGTGTATAGCGGAAAGTTGTCCATACGACAGGGATTTATTGCAGCAACCGGCTTGCACTATATTCACTAGAGGCGACCAAATGACCATCAGTGTTCACAAACATACAGAGCAAAATTATCTAAAATTATGCTAACCAATTCACGCTCACTCATTTGCAAACATAGGACCTCGTGGTAGGCACATATTGAATCTACTAATTCATACATTTGTTCACCCGGTCTTTGATATCTGCATATGAAATTATAAAACCACATTCAGAGTTTCTCTTAATACNNTATTTTCCTATGCTTGAAACCTATACAGGTACCTCCGAGTAAAATAATTTCTTCACCGAGTAGTTGTGATATAAAACCCTCACACTTTATGGCAATTGCTTTTAAGCTTTTAAGTGAGTATCTTCAGAACACAGACATAGGCTTGCTAATTTACTCACTGCAATAAAAAATGCAAAATGCTGACAGGATTCATGGAAGTTAAAGAAGTTATGTTATTTATTGTGGACAAAAACAATTTATCGACTTTGGACACTCACCGGGACTGTATACTAAGAGGGTTGGGCCATTGCACCTCGCTGATGCCACAAGTTTACCGCAGCCCGACGCAGTTCAGTCACAGTCTTAGACTAGTCAGCTTCAAACCCAAGGTCTCCCAACAAAGCCAACAATTCTTCCTTCTTATGTGTATACATGAATCAAACCTCAGCCATTTCATGCAATAAACAACAAAACAGATGTGAGAAAAGACGTAAAGTGGAGTTTGCGCAGTAATTATTTGTGACAATTCACAAATAATGTACATGTAGAAAACAGGTTTCAATACCCTTTATTTTATATAAATACAATAATTATCACCATTGTTAATAATTTGTTTCATTGATTACAGTTCTTCGTATTAGTCTTGGAGCACCAAAAAGAGAAAAATACTACATTAGAAATATAATCTTAACTCCAGAACAAAAAAATCTTTAAAAAATACAAATTAAAAATTTAATTTATTTAACAATTAATTAGAAACGTTACCATTTTCTTTTATTAGAACACAGCACCCATTTGACTCTAAAACCCAGTAGAAAGGAGGGCCGCAATTGGATGACTTGCCCAGTACAGCTTCCATTCCATAAAATACTTTAAAAACAATTAAAAGGTAAGCAAAATAATCACAGCGGGAGGCAGTCGCTTAAGACCTAGTACGGCTCCGACCGCTAAAAATTACAAAAAAACAAACATCCAGAACATAATTTTGAAGGGCAACCGAAACCAGAATTTTGAAATGGTTTACCCTTACTGAACACCCAAGATACAGCACGACTATGCCACACAAATTACAAAAAAACATTCAAAAACCCAACCACAAGGTTAGCATTCTCCACAACTTACCATTTTACTGCCCGATGGCTCAGTAGCTAAACTGGTATACTGAGTCAGCTCAGTAACAATGTCGGCATTGTCCACTGTTGGATAAAGGTGAAAGTGGTTAAACATTCAGGTACTGGCGAGGATCTTGCGGCGTGAGTTGCAGCGAAAAGTAGCAGACTTTGGGTTGGCGTAAATAACAGAATAGACAGATCCCCGGCCGAGCAAGAACTTAAGTAAACCATCCTGGCCAATCAAAAACTGTGATGCACGAAGGGAAGGGGAAAGCAAGGCGTGAGAACGGAGAGGAAATAGGAGGGGATCCGAGCCGAGCAAAGAGTACACCACTGCGCAGAAGTAGATGGCGGTAAAAACATTAACGCAACAGCGCTAGCATCGCAATGGTAAGGAACAGATGCTCTTCACTATTATAACTATATGGACTGCAACGAGCAGCCATATTCATTTAAAAACATGCAGCACCAATCAATAATTGAGCAGGCAGCAATTACTAGCATCCTTAGTTAATCTACTTCAGCAACTGCAATATTGACAACTGACTGCTACGATGTTTTAAAAACCACACTGAGATATTTTGCAATTATAGCTTAATTCTTTTGCCCTGGAAGTACTTAAAAAAATATGGGAATGGATCTTACATTGGACAATGAAATTCAGTAAAAATTCCATAAAGTTGACAATTTCAAGTTTTCAGATAAGTAGAACCCTGCTTATTAGCCAGACAATAGAATACGTATTAGTATTCAGGTGCATCTGGTGCATTACATTAGAAACTAACATGGCATTTATGTTAACAATTTGTTATACGTTTTCACATTAAATTGTAGAAAGCATGCTGAACAGCCCAACATTAATTTCCCCCCCCCCCCAAGAAATGTCTAGGTCTCTGACAATATAAACAATACTATACAATTTTTCGTAATTAATAATAAAACCCACAAATTGTGCAATTGCATGTGTGCATTTGTATACACACAAACAGATATAGGGATATAGTGAAAAGGGGTGTGATGGACGGGGAAAAAGAGAAAAAGGAGGTGAGGGATGGGGAAAAGAGAGAAAAAGGAGGTAAGGGATGGGGAAAAGAGAGAAAAAGGAGGTGAGGGATGGGGAAAAGAGAGAAAAAGGAGGTGAGGGATGGGGAAAAGAGAGAAAAAGGAGGTGAGGGATGGGGAAAAGAGAGAAAAAGGAGGTGAGGGATGGGGAAAAGAGAGAAAAAGGAGGTGAGGGATGGGGAAAAGAGAGAAAAAGGAGGTGAGGGATGGGGAAAAGAGAGAAAAAGGAGGTGAGGGATGGGGAAAAGAGAGAAAAAGGAGGTGAGGGATGGGGAAAAGAGAGAAAAAGGAGGTGAGGGATGGGGAAAAGAGAGAAAAAGGAGGTGAGGGATGGGGAAAAGAGAGAGAGAGAGGTGGTGAGGGATGGGGAAAAGAGAGAAAGAGGAGGTGAGGGAGTGAAGAAAAGAGAGAAAGAGGAGGCAAGGGAGTTATGAAAAAGAGAGGAGGCAAGGGAGCGGTGAAAAAGAGAGAGAGGTGGTGAGGAATCAGTGAAAAAGAGAGAGGAGGTGAGAGGGAAGAGAGAGAGGAGGTGAGGGAGCAGTATAAAAAAAGAGAGGAGTGAAGGAGGGTGACTGGCAGAAAATAAAACTTGTGGGTATGGTAGCTTGCCCTCGATTGTTCATAGAATTGTAAAAAAATATCATATTTGCACCTGATAATATAAATTTTAAACATCCTTAATATTTTAATGTGCTTGTATTAAATTTTCCATTCCGTAATTATAAATTCATCCTGACCGGTGTACCATCTACTATTTGAGAGTAAACATTGTAATATTACAAGTATCTTAATTATTATGAAATGATAAACTCCTTTATTTGCATGGCACTGAGTAGTGTGTTTTAGACGATAGTTACCTTGTTGGAGCTGCAATGTGGTGTTACCACCAATGACACCAAGTTCCTACTCCAATAGTCTCAAATTAAATTACAGATGTCCTTATTGCAATCTAAATTGTTTAACGTCTCCTCATTAGGAACGGGAATCAAAATAAAATAACTGATTAGTTATGCATTGATTAAATCAGAAGGATAAGATTAATTAGTTCTGAATAACTGATTACACAATCAATTATTCTATTTTTAAATGTTACTTATTTTAAATTCTTAAAGAAAACTAAAATTATCTAAACAAACTTAACATAAATATGTTCTGTGCTTTAAAAATAAAAAATAGCGATAAACAAATTCTTGTTATGTTTAAGTTGCCCCAGAGAGAAAAACAATAAGTGGACAGGCACACAGACTACATGAAACCTCAATTTGGCTACGTATAACCTGACCTGGCTGATTGGCAAAGCAAACAGTTAGCTGGTTTAAAGAAAATTGCTACTTGTACGAACAGTCACATAAAAATAATTGAATTAAATTAATATACCCATTAATTTAAATAACAATAATCAATCCTCCAAAAAATGAATCACAATGAAATAATTGATTACCATACTGATCAAATCATAACTGAACATTCATATTTATGTATATGACCAAAACTAATTTGTATCATTTAATTATATATAGTTTGCTGCTGTGCCATATTTGGGCACAAGTTTAGGCCATTCATTTTTTTTTATAAGTATTTTGGTTTGTCCTCTTTTCAAATAAAGTCTTTAAGTATGTAAAAAATTCTTCAGCACGTTTGTGGTTCCATTTTTGGATCACCATTGGCATTAAATCACACATCATGCTGACTGGCGACTGGCCAGTGGCACCTATTTTGTGTCGACCAAAGAGTTAAGGTGCACAAATGCTACTAAATGTACTGATCAATTCAAAAAAGAATTTTTCATGTGGAATTATGGAATGGCATGAAACAAAATTTCTTCCTTACTGGCTGAAGCCACCACTTTCATCAGCAATATTAGGCAGTTTACATTAAGATTAAAGCAATATTTCAATTATTTCCACTTGAAACAAAAATCCTGCAGATTTATTTTCATTTATCAGTATTAAACCTTGACCTGTTATGATGTTACTCGACACATTCAAACAAACAAGAGACAGTGAATTGTAACTACCGTTGCTATCAATATGCACATAAAAAAATTATTTATCTGAGATTAGAATAACTCTTATACACTGCACATGCTGTATGCAGCACTGTTTGTAACAGTCCAACACAGCTTTCAATTGCTGTGTCAAATAAACAGAAAGTTGCCTTATAAACCTTTGCCCAGTACTCATTTTCTCCAGTTTTTCTGCCAGAAATGTTTACCACATGTGTGCTAAGGCCACAAAGTCAAAGCTGATGAAATTTTCCTTTGTTATTTTATATGCAGCTGAATATTTTTCTGTGTTTTACAAAGTTCACAACATTAATTGCATGTTTTTTGGAGCACTTGGGAACCTAATCACTGGATTAAATGTTTTGATATTGGAAAAAATGAAGCTTCACGTGGGGGAAAAAAAATAAAGCTTCACGTGGGGAAAAAAATAAAGCTTCACGTGGGGAAAAAAATAAAGCTTGACGTGGGGAAAAAAATAAAGCTTGACGTGGGGAAAAAAATAAAGCTTGACGTGGGGAAAAAAATAAAGCTTCACGCGGGGAAAAAAATAAAGCTTCACGCGGGGAAAAAAATAAAGCTTCACGTGGGGAAAAAAATAAAGCTTCACGTGGAAAAAAAATAAAGCTTCACGTGGGAAAAAAAATAAAGCTTCACGTGGGGAAAAAATTAAGCTTCATGTGGGGAAAAAATAAAGCTTCACATGGGAAAAAATGTAGCTTTTACAAAGTAGTTTCCTGTCAATTTTCAGTTTATAAGGGACAACCTCAATAATGGAACCTTCTAAATTAAGAAAAGTAAACTTGTGCTGTGCTAAACCACAACAAACAGTATGTTTGTACTGCTGAATTCCTCTCAAACTCTCAGAGAAACTTTGGCTACACATTGCATTTCACACAAAGTTAGCAGCTTCTTGCATTTTTGTAAACACCATCAATGACGACAGAGCACAACACACTCTCACCTATTGTTTTCGAGTCCTCCCACTCTGGCAGCTCTTCTGTTACAACCAGCACAAAGACTTCTGTCCGGTGCTTGTGCTCGGTATTCTGGAACACCAGCACATGAACACACACACACACAACATGCATGACAATACTGCAGACACGCCAATGATTACCGGTTATCAACAAAATTCCATACTAATTACTCAAATTATACAAGCATCTTTCATCTGATATCTGAATGGAGCAAACTGATGAAACTTTAACATTTTTTTTGACCTTCCACTTTATGGAACACCAACTAATACCATCGTTATGCGAGACAGGCTGTAACAAATAAATCAATACTTCCACTATGCATTGCTACGATGTATATGAATAAACTTATATGAGGGAAGATGAGCAAACTTACAGGAGACGGAATGGAATTCCATACAAAAAGAAGCCATTGGCACAATGTCAAAATAGGTTGAGCAAATATAACTACGAAATGAGAACATAAAGATGGTGGAAAATTTTCTGTATGAAGGGATAAATATTACTGGACAAAGTTAAGATATGAGAGGAGGAGAATATTCTACAAATATTTAAGGCATCTGCTTTAAACAAAGATGCACAATTTAGATAAAAATGCTATATAACAACTACACTACTCAAAATAAAAAAGTTGTCATGACTTTGCATGGATATATTTTATTTATTCGGCACCACTCTGCTGAAACTAAAGATATACAAACTTCTCAAGGTTTCAGAAACCTGAAAATGATGCAACAGTTGTAAAGGAAAACTTCTTGTGTCTCTCATCAATAAATTAACATAATGATGTGTAAAACAGAAATGGTTCTTGGATGTGGTCATTATGCACTCCTGTGGACTGTGAATAAGCAGTGTTGCCACATCTTAACTGCATCACTGCAGCACAAAGTCTTGGCATACACCTAACCAGTCTTCAGATACACGCCTGTGGAATGTGTTGCCATTCCTCTCGCTGGGCTTCCATTGGTTGAGCAAGTGTTTGGGGGAGGATCTGAACATCCTCTAACTTGCCTTTTCAGATCATCCCATAGGTGTTCTATTAGGTTCAGATCGAGGCTACATGGGGACCTGTTCAGTGCAGTGATGTTATGGTGTTTCTTCCACAAGAGGACGTCCGGACCCACCCCAAACACTTGCTCTTCTAGAGGAATCCCTACGAGAGGAGTAGCAACATATTCCACAAATGCATATCCGAAGACTGGTTAGGAGTATGCCAAGATGCTGTGCTGCAGTGATGCAGGCAAGAGGTGGGTGACAGTCCACAGGAGTGCACAATTACCACATTCTGTTTTCAGTTTGTCCAAGAACCATTTCTGTTTTACACATTATTATGTTACTTTATTGATGAGCAGCATAAGAAATTTTCCTTTACAAATGCTGTATTGTTTTTGGAAACCTTGAAAAGTTTGTATATCTTCAGTTTTCACAGAGTGGTATCGAATAGATAAAATATATCAATGTAAAGTGATGACGTTTTTATTTTGAGTAGTTTATTATGTACATACTGTTTTGTATTGGGCAGAAACACTTGCAAGTGAAGAATGAGAGCATAGCAAGCTGCACACACAATGGAATTACGTTCTTGCCAACTATTTTTGGTAGTAACGAATAGCAGAACATAAAAATTAAATTTCTGAAATATTATTTACAAAATCAAAATTGCAGTTAAAATATTAACATATTGTTATTTCATTTTACCTGTGGCTGTATATTTGTGGTTTTTTTACCTTTTATTAATAATCATTTTACTATGCTGTCTATTAAATGTATTCTGTCTTTCACATTGTTATGTATTACACAGAATACTTAATTTTAATTTTATATTAGATTTTGAAGAGTTGATTTAAAATATAAAGAAATACATGAAAAGGTTTAGAAATGAGAATATTTTAAGTTCAAATACAGAGAGGAAAAAATAAAGGAAGAAATAATAAAAAAAAAAGTTCAAAAGTGGCTTATGGGTGCAGAAGAATGTGTAATGTAATCAGAAAAAGGCGGGATCAAAATGTTGGATGGGCAGGGGTGATTAGGAAGAGGAGATGGAAGACAGGTTAGTTTTGAAGCAAACATAATGAACCATTCTTTACTTCAATAACCTTCCATAAAAAAAAAATAATAATAATAAAGTTGAATGCTTTTAACTTGTCAGCAAACCAGAAATTACTTATGATGGTCATAACTGCAGAAGTATACCCAAAACATGTACAAAGGCAAACCTTTTTGCCAGCTTATATCTGCACATGCATTCATATGGTTGATGGTCCCTTAAGCTGAAGATGCAATAACAAATATGTAATAACACATGGCTTGCTCAGCAGTTAGAATATTATAGGGTCATTACTGACACTGGCACACTTATAGTTCGGCACTCATGTAGGCTTTGTTCTGCAGTAAAAATTTCCTTCCATGTATTATGGCCAAAAATATTTGCAGCAAAGGTCACGTTGAGTTGAGATTTGAGTGGCTCTTAACAACGAGGTCTTGAGAACCAATGAGGGTTAGAAGAGGTGATAGTGGAGCAGCACCGGAATGCAAGAATGGGGGAAGCTGAAGACCCCTGAGAAAACCCACCAACCAGCGGCATCGTCAGACACAATTCCCACTTGCAAAAATTCGGGAGTGAGCCGACTGGATATATAGCCCGGTACACCTTGGTGGGAAGCGAGCAGTCTAACCGCTCAGCCACCGCAGTCCCTCTAAGGTAAAGTGTTGCAGATGGTGGCCACCTCAATCAGTCTACTTCCCCAAGCAATCTCTTCTGCTAAAGGCATGCTTGAGAAGATCATAGAACAGTTACAATGCTAAATAACTGGAACTCAACCCCTGTTCAATGCAAAACCCAGCCCTCTTTATGCTGAGCTGGAAGGAAACCTGTCGTGCTTTGTTACTTATATGAGAGTTGCCGATTTTGAGCAACATGGCACAGTTTCTGACAGAACAGAGAAAGCCAGTTTCTCCTTGTTTCCAAAGCCTTATGAGAAGTTGCCCAGGTGTAGAACATAACCAAAAATGCTCACCCAGATTATAAGCCCTTATCAGGTGTGCAGGTGGTTTCTTTCACTGAATTATTTGGAAATAATGAGCCAGCATCAGCTATGAATATGTGAATTTGTGGCATGCTACGCCAGAGCACGTAAACCTCATGTAGGCTTTTAGACGCCTTTTAGATATTGTTACAAGATGGCAGAGGGGCATATCTGAGTTAGTGAGAGATGCAGGTCTAAATAAAATGAACTAAATTTGATTTTTAATTTATTCATACAGCTATTATTTACAACATTAATTTACACTATTGTTCTTATTCTCTGTGAGCACAATATTTAATATCTTGCTAAATTCTTATCAATAACTGAAAACATAAATGTTAAAAACTTATAATTTTACATTTTTCACATTTTGTTTATATAACAGGGAAACAATTTTAACAGCTTTAATAAGCATAGAGGAATGTAAATATATATGGTTTATGATTTTAGTGTATACATAATCTCCCACGCATAATGAAACTTAGGACATCTGAAGTCAGGTGATAACATAGTCCTCTAGATGCTGTGGAAGACACTAGAGGCACTGTGATTTTCTCAGTTCACATGGCGTATCTGCTTCAGTATCATGAGAAGAATTTGTATGTGATGGTGATGACACTAGTTTATCATTATCTCCTGGAAAAATTTGTTGTTTTGGAGTGGTTTTTTGGTTGCTTACAGCAGATGTGCATTTTCCTGGTTTAGAGTTTACCTTGAGGAGAGTTTGGAAACTCCTGAGTTGATCAATACTTCTTTTGAGAACATAACCATCATCATTATTTTATAATTAAGTAGACCAAATTTTTGTATGACCCTTCTCAACTTCCAAGTGCGCATGTGCGTGCATTTTTTTTAAAAAGTACCATCAGGCCTTCACACGATCAACTACACTTAATTAACGTATTTTACTATGTTCTATTCTGGTACTTTCTTCGAAAGGTAGTAAAGCATCTGGTTGTAATTTGATTTTTCTGCCTAGATACAATTCTGCTGGAGTCTGGCCATTTTCAAGTGGTGTAGCTCAGTATCAATGTCATGTACTGTAGCTGGAAAAACTATTTTTGAAGTACCCACAGCTGTTAATTTGTATGCGTCTCTCTGCTAATCTGCTAGTTGCTGGATGTCCAGGTGCAATAAATTTATTATGTATACCTCGCATTAAACAAAAATTTGTGAAAGCATTACTTTTGAATATTGTTGCATTGTCAGAAACTAATAGCCTAGGGAACTCGTGGAAACTAAAGATACCTTGAATTAGATTGATGGTTGTTTCTTATGTTGGAACTTTTCTTACAATACGAACTTCAGGCCGTTTTAATTTTGCATCAACCAACACCAAAAAAATAATCATCTATTGAACCAGCATCATTAATATGCACACGTTCAAAATTTTCTTGAGGATCATACCAGCTATGGATTGGCACCTTTTAAGAGTTTTCCTAACCAGTGCACACCCAGGACAAACTTTTACTAAATGTTTAATGTCCTTATCTATATGTTTCCAAAAACAGTATCTTCTAGAAAGTTGTTTTATTTTGACTATACCTAGATGTGTGTGATTTAATTCCTGAAGAATGTCCTTTTGTAAGGTAGAAGGTAGAACTACTATTACCCCTGAACATAATTTTATCTTGAATTATGAATTCCGTCCATTCAGCAGGTCATTCACAAATTTCTTTAGCTCCGGATATTTTTATGTTTCTGCTGCTAGAGTTTTTAAATTAAGTGAATTTGAAGAGATTTGATCAATTACATGGTTGCTTAAATTGCAGGCTTCCCAGCCTATGGCTATATCTGTACCATGATGCCTTCCAGGAAAAGGTGTTCTCGATAGCAGATCTACACGAGTGTGAAACTCCTCATTACAATGTTCTATTTTGTAATAAAATCCTTGAAGAAAAGTGGCGTACCATAAAAGTCTTGCACTAGTCATAGCAGGAAGTTTTGAGTATTGGTGACAAATTATCGAAAGAAGTCGATTGTCAGTGATTAATGTAAACTGTTTTCCATAAAGATAGTTAAAAAACTTGTTAACTTAAAATACAATGGCTACCGCTTCACGATCAAGCTGGTTGTAATTGCGCTTGACATTTGTTAGAGATCTTTATGCAAAAGTGACAGGCCTCTCAATTCCATTCATGATGTGCAATAATATTCCTGCTACTTTGGTAGGACTTGCATCGCAAGCAAATGTTATTGGTAATGCCAGGTTAAATGGTACCAGAACACGATCACTCCCAATCTCCATCCTAAGCCTTTGGAAGGCACATTCACATGATTGAGACCACAAAAAAGTTTGGTCTATCTTGAGCAAGCAGCAGAGTGGAAAAGTCAATTCTGATACATTGTGAAAAAATTTTGAATGTGTTACCGCACCAAGGAACCTACGCAACTCCTGAACATATTCAGGTCAAGGTAATTTGGTTATAGCTTCAATTTTCTTAAAACATTTAGGTAAGATTTTGGTTAAGGATACGATGGAATTCACTAGGTGCTGTTTTTACACAGAAATGTAGACATTAACTTTAGAGGTACCTTTATGCATTGTTTGACCAATACTAGAATCTCTATGTACCATGATGTGTAGATAGACTTTGTATAAGGTACAGAAGTATTCAGCACCCCAAAGTTCATTGATGGTTTCTTCAATACTCGGAATAGGGTAGTGAAGATTGAATCCAAAGGTCGACTCCCATCTTATAATTGACAGTCTTACATTTCCATCTGGTTTGGGAACAACTGATGGTGAACCACAGTCGTAATGTTCAATTGAAGTCAGCACACCATTACGTACAAGTGCATCAAGTTCTTTATAGTCTAAGCGCATGGGGGAACTTCTCGTTCCTTAATAAATACAGGTTTTGTATTCTCCCCCAGGTGGAAAGTCAAAGTGAAATGTAGAATACAAGCAACTTCTGGTTTAAAAAGATCACTAAACCTTTTCTATAGGTATTCCAGAGTGGTTAAAGTGTTGATTATAGCATGTCCTAAACTGTTTATCATAGATGGTCATTTCATATCAAGTTTCTTTAAATAATATCAAATTTCCAAATCCATCTTCGACCTAATAAAGAAATATACTGATTTGGA
Source organism: Clitarchus hookeri (assembly GCA_002778355.1). Classification (NCBI taxonomy): domain Eukaryota; kingdom Metazoa; phylum Arthropoda; class Insecta; order Phasmatodea; family Phasmatidae; genus Clitarchus; species Clitarchus hookeri. The sequence goes on from NQII01000022.1 coordinate 1,757,649, forward strand.
ACAATGTATATTCATTCTTTCGATTTGATTTTGTTGCATTCAACAAAGACTTCTATCATTCCAATTGGTTAGAAAATTTTCAATGTAAGATCTAAACAAACTGACGTATTTTTAACAGGAGATGTAAGTTGTAATCATTCATAATCAGATAAGGGAAGTACGGTTAATCGTGCTCCCGAATCTACTTCAAACAATGAATCTGACCCTCTTGGTAGACATCTATAAAGGATTTGTCTTATCGGTATCAGAACAAACATTTTTCCTTAAAATGTTTACAATTTTATTTTATTGATTCTGGTATTTGAAGATAGAATTAACATCACTAGATTATAAAGGCTGGTCCAAAGACTTAATAATTTTATTATTTTGGAGTAATGTTTTGAGACGAACCTTTTTGACATGCCCTTTCTTATTACAAGAATGACAATTGAGATTTTGATAATTAATCCCACATTTGTTAGATATGTGACCCTCATGACCACATCGAAGACACAGTGTTCTATTCATAGTTCACAAAAATGTATGTAGGCAAACTATATTTATTTTTCTTTGTTTTGTCAAACTGTACTTAATGTGAATTTGAAATCTTATTAATAGTTTCGGAAGGTTCATGGGAATTTAAATTTCTTAACAGTCCAAAAACAGCTTCAAGTGCAAGGGTTCTGTCCAGCATTTCTTGAAAAGTAGAATTAGGGTTCATTAATAACAGTTATCTAATGGATTGATTTCGAATACCTCATACAAGTTGAGAAATAAGAAAAATATCTGCTATTGACTTTTTACATTCACATCCAATTCACACTTGGGTACATAATGTCTAAGCATACTAACAAATTCAGAAATAGTTTCAATTTCTGCTTGAGTACATCTTACGAACTTGTGATGTTCTATGATATTATTTCTTGGCAGGTAATTTTGACAATCTCAGTAAATGTTAACTCTACTGGGAATTTAGTACTACTCAAGGTTGATAGTAATGAATGTGGCCGAGTCGATTCTATTGAGCAACATATGAACGCACATATTTTTATTTTGTAATAAACTTTTTAACTGCATATAATTATGAAAATTTTGAATGCATAATTGAAACAGTTCCTTGATAGAATCAAAGATATCAATAACTTGGAATAATATTCACGGTGGTAGTTCCGCGCTCTTCAGATTTCAATTTTGTATTTCGAAAACTGCATTAATAATTTGTTTTTTTCTTACAGTAAAAGCAGTAATAAGAGCTTGAAATTGTTCTGTATCAATTTGAAGTTATTAATAATAATTAAATGTTGAATAGATTTTGTCTTACTTCCCTTAATTCCTTTTCTTTTAATCCTAGTTGCCAAATCTATTATGTTCTTAACTATTACGAAAACTAAATAACTGAGAACATTAATATAAAAATCTTGTAATTTGACATTTTATTTTTAACAATTTGTTTATATAATGTGGAAACAATTTAACAGCTTTAATAAACGTATAGAAATATTAATATCAGTGGTTTATGATTTCAGTGTACCTATACATAACATGGTTACAGTCAATTAACACTCATTATTTACACATATTCAATATGTCTATTATCATTCCATATATCAATCACTCACGCATACAGTTCAATAGTACCACCAGTCAGTCTTGCTCTCCACCGATTCTCGATGCTTGCAGCATGCGGACTTCATTCTCGCTAGTCACTGTCGCTGCCACTCGTTGCCTCACTCACTGTCTTCGTACAATTTTCCAAACTGTCAGCTCAGAGGCCCATCACGGCTTAAGTAGTCTCGCTGGCCGCAATTAGAAGGTTCCCCGCACCCCGAATCTTGCTAAGGGGGGCAACTGCAATTACCAGAACATTCTTTCAACGATAACCACAGAAACTCAATCCGCCCACAAGCCCCAATAGGCTTATTGTGACGGCACACCTATGAAAATCTCCGCACTCCTCACGTTATTGTTCGCCTCTGACACACTGATTCGCTCGCTCAAACGAGATGGGGCAAGGGAAACGATGCCAAACAGCCAGCATGTAACAATATGCTCTAATGCTTCTGCCCATTTGCCTACTTCACCTTGTTTTAGATGCACGCAAGTGCCTTCTGAATAATACACAGTTGTTCTTATCACTTCCAACTAGGTTGGGCATGATACAAATAGTTCCACAAATCTGCCTCATTCACAAAGGCATTCTAAAAGCGCCCCCTTAAGAGTCCACATTACCCGCCATAATGATTTTTTAAAATTTATTTATTACCAATTTTAATATAGGATAAATTTTTTTTTTATGTTACAATAGAAACTTAGACAATTACCTTACCCATCATTACGGACATAATGCATGAACTGTTAATGCATATTTATGCAACAATTAACTCGTCAAACTCCTAGCAATCCAGTACAAAATTTGCACATAAACATGAAATGTAATGCTTCTATAATCAAACATTTCCAGTAATGACCGTCACTCTTCTGTTATCACACTAAAACGAATAATGTATTTATAAGGGGTGACAGTCTCTTAACTGGTAAAGATCTCTACCACAAGAGACCACATCCAGGATTTCACAGGAATGCTCTGTAGTACGACTATCACTGAATCACTCCCGAACTCCCGCTTGTGTGCTCTTCCTCTTTCCTTCAAGGTGGTAGGATCAGTTTCCTGAGGTTCAGGCTATGTTAGCACAGAATATCTGCACACTAAGAATGCCAAACTGTGTGTGTTTGGCCCTTCTCAATGAAGACACTAGGGTGGTCCTGTAATGGGAACATCGGCTGATGCACCCATAATCTGTGGCCCTCACTGAGTGAGTGAAGAGAATTGGGCGGCTCGTAAGATTGAGGTCTTCAGGGCCTTTGAGGGTGAAGTGATGTATGGAGCAGTGCCTGAATGGAGGGGCGGGGGAAACTGGAGATCCAGAGAAAACCAGCCGACCAGCTGCATCGTCGAGCGGGATTCCCACATGTGAAAATCCAGGAGCAAACCCACCAGGAATAAAACTCTGTTCACCTATGTGGGAGGTGAGTAGTTAACCCCTACACCACTGTGGCCTTATATACCTCAATTGTAATGCCTGCTGACCCACTTGTACCTTATCAGTTCCCATGGTGGCAGGTTCTGATGCAGCCAAGTTTCCTTGCTAGCTTTGCAGTAGTGGAATTCAGGATTACTGATCCAATCCAGCAACCTGCATGCAGTGGTATGTCCCTTTTGAGCAACCTTGCGGTATGATCAGTAAGTCACCCTAAGATGACTACCTAATAATGTTTCACAAACGTGACTATTCTCACCAGCAGCACATCCTGTGTTCCATGGACAACCCCTATTGATATTTTAAAAAAAGCAGCTGGTATTCTATAAATGTGCTAATTATCCTCAAACACATTTTACTCTACATCCAACTGGTAACACAATATTCATAAAAAACTAAGTTTGGACACCACTTTTTCAAGATTGAAACATTAGCTCACCTTGGATCGATGGGGATTTTTTGGTATTTTCTTCAGGAGGCCTTTACAAACATCTCCACCAAAAATAGGTCTTTCTGTAATTTCTTGGTTTAAAAATTCTAAAATGCATATACTAACAATGCAGTAGGTCTGATAGTGATTAATCTTGATAAAACTGAAAGCTAGAAAAATTTATTTATTAAAACCAAAGAAAAAAAATGGAAATTATTTGTCACTAGTTTAGTTGTTGAGATTGATAGAATCTCTAGTCAGTCACAAAAAATAACTTTCAAATGGAAACTGTAATCAACTACAATCCAACAGTCTTCCAAGAATAATGCAGATATTATGTGAGAAAGGACGAGGTAGGTGCAGTATATGAAATAAATAATTTAAATAACTTTCCCTTTACTTAAATTAGTGTAAATTTTCTTTTGCATTAAACGGAAGTCTACAATCACTAAGACAAAACCTGTATTTATGAAAATTTAGATACAAAGCAAAAATTTTTCCCTAGTAATTCAAAACTACGAGTTGCATAATTACTGCAAAGCTGCAAATATTATTGTGTGTAATTTTTAAATCAATAAAATAAATATTTTTTTAAGAGGAAGTCAAAATCACTATTTAATAAGTTAAACTCTTATCTGGATTTGAGTCCTACAATGTTTCAAACAACACTATCTTCTATTAAGTTACTGCTCTCAAAAAGTGTTCCATACTAGTTATTATTATTATTTATAAACAGCTTTTAATTTTTTTGTAGTAGGCTGAAATAATTAATATTAACATTTAGCTTTTAAAGTGGGCATTCAGTAAGAATGGCAAACTGTTCTACTGTACACTAAAAAAATCACCCAGGTTTAGGCTAAGTTTAGCTGTCTTTAAAGACAAACAATAATGTAATTTTAACAAAACTACTGAAAGGACACTGCCTTAAGAAAATACTACTAAGCTGTGTTGCAAACGGCCCTTTTGTCCTTATGCCACTTGATCAGTGGCACAGAAAACAGTACTGAAGCATTCACAATGGCTCAGGAGGTCAAAGAAGAAAGTATTCACGATGATTCAGGGGGTTAGAGAAGAAAACATTGTCAGTAGGTAGGTCTGGAAGAGGCGAAGAGATGAATTTTGTTGTTCGCAAGTCACACTCTTTCCTAATGCACGCTAATTCTGGACAGTGTATCAGTGAACACACACTAAGTATTATGTATACTGTATGAAGGCAGTTTTAGCATATTGCATCTTACTTAACATTAATTCATGACTCAAACATTATCTCTGTGTAAAAAGATCTAATCTAATAAACAAACTGAAAATTCCGTATATCGTAATTTCAATATTCAATAAGTGTTTATTTACAGAAGTGTTAAAGTCTCAGAACTTGGGAAAATAAACTTATGTAGAATTATTACTGTGATGAAATAGCTAGACAATGTGTGCTTATGGATTTTTCCAGTTTTTAGTGCCCTGTATTATACCTTTTGCTACCAGCAAGTGGTTTTGTATAATTAAATTCTAAAAGTGTGAATACATCATATCGTGCTACAAAGATTGACACTCTGCACAGTAGGGTGGAACAAATTTTTTTTAAATATTTAAGTTAATTTTAATAGTGCGAAAAAGGTGCCTTTTAATGTTGTGATTATTTATACAGAGTTTTATTTCAATAAAAATATCTTCAGCGGCCCCCCAGCCCCTAAAATTTCAGAATTGTAGGTAAAAATATTTCATGGTCTAATTTCATCATGATACAATAACTTCAGACCTGACTTATCTAAAGCAAAATTCCCACGTAAATAGTAAGGAATACTGAGGAGTGTGAGGGGGGGGGGAAGGCCAAAGTATCAGGTTATTAATTTTGTTGTCAGTCGCCTGCGTCACGGGTTAGCGTAAAGTTCTCTTGTACTCGTGTCTCGCAAATTTACTAATTGTTTTCATAACATTGTCAAGTACTTTGCTGTAAGATTATTGAACTTTGACCTTCACTAACTATTGTAAGCAAATAAACATGGAAACTGTATCTCAAGTGCTAACTAGGAGTAAGTGGAATTGTGTGATAATTGGTGCTCCAGAACTACTACGTGAGACTGTTTTACCAACGTAAGATAATGTTATGAAGTTCTATCTCTGGATAAAACATGAAAGTAAGCACCAAAGAAATATGAAAGAGCCAGTCAAGTTGCGTTAAAGATTGAAGAATTGTGGCAGAAGGCTTCAATTCTAAATCTCTCACACACGTATTCAGCAGATTTTACGGTCTTACCTTACATGACAAATATGGAAATCTTATTAAGCCGTTAAAAGGCAGAAAAGGCAGTGAATTTCTTAACAAAAAAATCAAGGATTTCCAGGATAGTGCAAAAACAAAGTTGTTTGATATTTCCTCTTGCAAATGCTCTGATTTCCATCATAGTTCCAGTGGCAGAGCGTGCATTTCTCTTGGATCAAAGAAACAACCGAAAGATGGTAATGGACTCAGTAGATAAAACTGCATCAAAGGTGAATGAAAGAAAAGCTCAAAGACAAGTTAAAAGTTCATCTCGACTTGCTAGATACAGAAAAACTGCAGCCGAAAGTAGATTGCCTCTGTTCAACGATTCAGATTCCAGTTTTCTTTCTTCTGATGTAAATATTAACAAATTTGTCTCAAGTCCACAATCAAAGGCGAAAAAGTCTCTGCCTAGAGAAAACGCCAATTCCCTCCCTCTCTCTCTCTCTCTCTCTCTCTCTCTCTCTAAATTTGCGTTAGCTTGCGACAGGACAGGGGTGTCCGATAGAAGTGCAACGTCCATTGCCAGTGTTGTTTTAGAAGATGTTGGCATTATTACAAAAGAAAAATGCCGCAAAAATCTGCAAAAGAGAGATATTAAAGATACTATAATACCGCAGGGCTTATATTTTGATGAACGAAAAGACTATACAATTATAGTCAACGAAAAGTTGGGAAAAGCCTATCGTAAAACAATAAGAGGAACATTATTCGTTGGTCCAGGAACCAGAGTCTATATATATTGGGCATGTGTCTCCATCTGGCTCAGCAAAGTCTGTTTCGTCTTCTATTGTCAAATATCTAGGAAAAAACAATTTTGACTATTCAAATCTCTCTGCTGTTGGATGTGACTGCACTGTGGTTAACACTGGACTCAAAAACTGAGTTATCACGAAGCTGGAAATCTTTCTCGGACATCCGGTTTAGTGGCTATTATGTCAACTTCACGCCAATGAACTTCCCCTATGCCATCTGTTTCAACACGTAGATGGATAGACTACTGGCCCTCTGGAATATTCAGGTCCTATCAGCAAGCAACTGGTCGGATGTGAAAAGCTTAAAATAGCAAACCACCATCCGATAGTCACAGAAACACCAGTCATCGATAAAAACGACCTAAGTGCAGACCAGAAATACCTCCTAGATATTTGTGAAGCAGTTGTAAATGGTTTGTGCTCTGGAAGTTTGTCACTGAGAGATCCGGGTAAGATGTCCCACGCCAGATGGCTGACGACTGCAAACCGAATTCTGCGTTTATATATTTCAAGTGAAAAACAGTCACGTAATCTTACAATACTAGCCGAATACACTGTGAAGGTGTATGCTCCCACCTGGTTTGCTATAAAGTGCCACTCTTCATGCAAAGACGGTGCTAAACATGTTTTTAAAACGATCCAAGCTTTGCGTTACCTGAGTAATGAGCTTAAGATGGTGATAGATCCTGTAATCCAGAGGAACAGCTACTTTGCACACCCCAAAAACATTTTACTGGCCATGATTACTGACAGAAAACACATTCGAGAGCTTGGTTTACGTAGAATCATGAAAGCTAAAAGTTGTTTGCGAGGTATTCGTACCTTTGTTATTCCTCCTTTCAACTTTAATGCAAAGGAATATCAAGATATTATATGCTGGCAGTCATGCACTATCACTGAACCTCCACTAACATTCCCGGTATCCCAAAAAGAACTCTAAGATCTTATAAATAGTGGAAAAACAGAGCTGAGTTTTCCACGATTTCCTTGCCACACCCAGGCGGTAAAGATGTGTCAAACTGGTTACTGAAGCTTTATCAGCGGTGTGTGGATACAAGAGAGACTGATACATTTGTATAAGACTGGAATCATGAAAAAATATGCCTGCATTTAAAACCAAAGTGAATTATGTTGTTTAAAAAAGTTAAAGTCTAATTTTAAGTGATTTTTTATTTGAAAATATTTCATGCCCAACGAGGCAGCTGAAGACATTTTTATTTTGTATCAAGATTTTGCATGCTTCATCAGAACCCAAAAGGCAACTTTTCCGCATTATTTATTAATAAATGATTAAAAATAAAAATTAATTTTTAGTCTGTTTCGTTCCACCATACTGCACAGCTATACAAAGTTTTTTGTTGTACATACTGCTAATACTCTTGGTAGCCAAAACCATCTATCTGGAACAGGGAATTTGTTTGATATGAGAGACAGATGTCCACACATGAGTTACAGCAGACAAACAAAACACTGACATCACTCCCTCAACATTCATAGGTATCAATATGATGACTTGTGGATGGCTCGTTTGCAGTTGGTAACATCTGGGTAATGAGATATCCAAAAAAATTTTCAAACTACATAAAATTCATGGGATATGGATTCACATAGTAAAAGGTGGCACAGCCAGACTGCACACACAAGCATGCTAACCTACAAACTTGGGAAAAGGCAGAGGTAGCACAATGGGAAGTGTGACTAGCAGCAACTGGCTAAAAAAAATACTTCTCAAAACAGAAGAATGACACTTTGCAAAGTGTAACTAACTGATAGGCTGGAAGCTAGACAAGGCCATATTTTTTGTTTTCAAACTATAAAGCAATTATGAAACTGATGGCTGTGTTTGTTTAACAGATGAATTTCAATTAAGATGATTAATTCTCTTGTGTACTTTTGGATGAGCACTAACAAAACAACATCATTAAGACCTTTTTGAAGCGAGTTACGCTGAAAATAAGGATTAAACATTAGTTGGCACAATAACCTCACATACATTCTTGCTGTCCTGCCAATGGATAAGAGAGCAGGAAAAAAATTCCCATTTCCATCATTATGCACAGCATTGCACAGTTTATAACCAAAAATGAGTAAACTGAAAATGTTCCCACCATCTATATTAATAAGACAGCTGTTTCCATCCCTCTTCAGCCTTTAGATGTGAAGATAATGTCCACAATACAATATATTTAAATGGCGAAAACATTCACCCTTAAGTTTTGTGTGGTGTAATTTTCTATTCTAGTCAATTCTAGTTATTGTTTGTGGTATTCAACACTCACCTTTTTGAAATGTGAATTGATATTTGTAAATTATCTGCAGCTGCCTATAATAAGACTTAGAAATGTAAATGAAGTATGGGTACCAAGAGCTGTCAATCTTCAAAATTTAATACATCCATGCCCCATTTTCAGTTATCTGCCTGGACAAACTTTTATACAGATGAACCAAAATGATTACCCTAATTTTAAATTATTATTATAACTTTGTAATGAATACTACTACAGAAACCAGATTTAATTCAGAAATACGCATAACCCAAGTTTTCTTGCAGACAATTTTTTTTTACTTTTCACATTTGTATGATTGTATTTCAGGTCACACACCTGCCATTAGGAGCACGGGCACTGCCAAGTCAGTAAAATGGTGCCAGTGCAGGAAAATGTACAGTGTGTTGTGTGGCCAGCGGAGAAGAAATCGCCAAACTAAGTGCTACAAAATTATGTGTGTGCGCATGCACACACATGGGAACATGGACACACACGTACACACAACACACAACCCACCCCCACCCTTCTCCGTCCCTGGCCATAGCCCATCAGCACCAAATGCCATGTTACATTAACAGAGGAAACTGAAAATAATCTAAAAGCAAGTCAGCTTTCAACATGAAATGTCAATTGTGTAGGTAAATAAAATTTCAAGTGATATGTAATATTTCATATTTTCTCCTCTCTTGTGTAGCTTTACATTCAATGACAAAATAAAAATTGACACCAAAATCTTTCATTTAAGAACCAAAATGTACCTAAAATTAAACCACAAAAGCTTGTCATATGAAACTGGTTAATGTGTGGTATGTGGTTATGGCAACACTTAATACATCTACACAAACTAAATTTGCCACACATCAGACTGCTAGGCAACACACTGTAACATATTTACTAGAATAAATCTTGTTGAAATGAGAACTTCAGCTGTATAGCTTGCTTGTACCACTTGACCATTTATTCACCCAGTCGTTCATATAACCAGTGCCACTGTCCTCAACCATATTTATCTCCAGCCGCATGGCTGCCAACTTTGTCGCAACCAATTACCCCTTCTGACAAATGCCTGTGTTGCTATTACCAGTCTGGTTTTCAAAATACTTATGGGGAACCATCACTCGCCATATTGGATTCTTGATTTTCTAGCTAGTTTATATTTTTAAACACGAAGTTGTGTATATAACTAATGGGCCTACTTTCCTGTAAATGGATGCAAATAATTTTGCTGAAGTTCTTAAACAGTTAGTTGGTAGGCGGGTCGACGTGCCTCTGACAGCAATATCATTAAAGATGGGACCAGAAACAAATGCAATATCGCGAGACAATTGCAGATACACGTGAGTCTTATATGCGACTCAAACCCAGAACACCTCTTACCGCAAGACGGCGTGCAACCGACTCCATTGCGGCGGTAGAATTCGAAGAATCAACTTTGGTTTTAATCATTCTAAAGTTTTGTAAGACTGGGCTTACCAACCTTGAATATGACTATCATTTTGAAAACAAATGTGAGTGTCATTAAATTCACACAAGTTCACATGGCTTACTGTAGTACCACTTATAAGAAAAATTTGGAGGGAATTAATTATTTGATTCCCAAGATATGGTATAAATGTTATGCTTTATCACCAGGCGCTATCTTTCCAAAAGGCAGCCAAGAGGGTCACTAAGAATATTTGTTGATTTTAAATTGTTTACAATATATAACTTAATTATTGATATGGCTGTCATATTGTAAATAATTGCACATAAACTTAAAACATGAGAGTTTACACGGCCTACTGTAACATTACTTGTGTGCAAAATTTGGCATGAATCCGTTGATTGGTCACCAACATATGGCATAAAAGCTTGATTTCCTCATGTGGTGCTATCTTCATTAACTGTTATGTATTGGCACATTCTATGTACATGATTAAAATATTTACATAGCTGTAATTTTTAAAAAGTGGCAGATCCAGATAAAACATGTCCATTTACATGATCTACCGTAGTCTACTTGTTTGTCAAATTAGTCAGGAATTGGTTGATTGTTTCTCAAGATATGACAAAATCTGCTCTGGATAGATGCATTTGATGATTTTGTAATAAATACTACCTAGCACACAATGTTAAGTTGAAATTTGTTACATGGTTGCACAAATGTAGCACTGTATTCTAAAATGTTTGTATGGCCGCCATTTTGAAAATAAGTCTTTGCTCCACTAAAATATGCCAATTTACATTACTGTAGTCGTACTTGATTGCTGAATTTGGTAACAATCAGTTGATTTTCCCCCCTCAAAGATATGACACAAAAAACTATTTTTCATGTATCACTATCTTAAAAAATGGCACACAAAAAAGGTTTTGTGTTGACACATTTGATACTTGCAGTTTATACTTTCAGCAAACAAAGTTTGTTCAAAATTAGTCAAATGGAATGACAGATATAGCAAGTGAGTGAGTGAGTGAGTGAATGAGATTTGGGCAGCTCTTAACAACGAGGTCTTGAAAACCAATGAGGGTGATTGAGGTGAGTATGCAGCAGCACTGGAATGAAAGGACAGGGGGGGAAGGGAGATCCCCGAGAAAACCCGCCCACCAGCGGCATCATCCGGCACGATTCCCACATGTGAAAATCCAGGAGTGACCTGGCTGGGGATCGAATCCAGTTGGCCTTCGTAGGAAGCAAGCAGGCTAACAGCTCAGCCACCACAGCCCCGATATAGCAAACAAACACAAACATTTATATAGCAGCCATTTTGAAAAATAAGTGCCTTATCTATATCAATTGAAATTATTGACAGTCTACAATAGTATTACTTGCCAAATCTAACAAGAATCGGTTGAGTGGTTCCTAAGATATAATGTAAAAGCATTATTTTACCATGTTGCACTATCTTCCAAAATGGCCAACAAATATCATTATAACTTTCTTAATTCAATGCCTATGTGATGCACTGTTAACATACTAAGTAAGGTTTAAATTAACTCTACGGTTCCCAAGATATATATAATATTGCCCTAAACTTCAAAATTGTTGCATTTTTACTTACTAAACACTATGTGTGTACAAAAATAGGTGAAATTCGGTTAATGGGTTTAAAAGAGTTTGGGGAGGAGGGGAATACATTCCTGACAGACATTCAGGTGATTGCATATGCCTATCTTCCTTCGGAAAGTAGCTTAAAAAGAAAATCCCGGAAGTACCCCTGCACCCAACTAGCTAATTGACCTTGCACAGCAGTACAGATATAATGACTGTACTACAAACCGATATTTATGTCGCCATATTGATTTTGCCAAATCTTGGCAGAATTAAAATAGTGAAATAATTATGAGTCTAAAGTTCCCTTGTCTTATCTGTAGTGCAGTGTAATGTTAATAGTTATAGACTATTCATGGTAAACTGAGAACTTTTGAAAGCCCTGCTCAAGATCTACTTACACATTCTTCCACCATATGTGCAATTAACATTGCCATGGGCCTGACCACTTTATTCATGTGTCGGTCCTGTGAAATTATTACAAGAGTAAATATTTCAGAAATTTGCTCATTCTTACACTAGTAAGAATAAAAAAAAAAAAGAAGAATTCATTATAGTAATCACAAATGTTTACCTATCACCCTTAATTAAATGATAAACCCAAAAATAATTCATCCCTTCAAAATTTGCCAAAAAATATTCATCCTCAATCCTCTGTCAAAATTCATTAAAATATTCAGTCTTTGCAAAAATTAAACCAAAAATATTTAAGGCTTTGTCAACAGTCATTCAGAAATGTAGACATTTATTTAAAATTTTTGCCTTTGTTGCATTTAAAATTAAAACCTGTTTACATTTACCAAAAATGTCAAATATTCTCTTAAAATTTTGCCCACAATTTTAGCAAGAAGTTTATCTGGAAGCTTTATTTAATATTTTCAGTTTTCACAAAACATTTTAGGGTCTCTGCAAAAATTCTTCTTAAATTTCAAAGAGTGCCTTAATGGCCTTCCCTACTTAGTCGATAGCCGCAAACTTCAAATGGGAAATCAATGTTAAACGAAATTCCTTCTCATTCAGTCAATTTTACAGATAACTATTAAAAAAAATTATACTCTAAGTGAAATTTCTTAATAATGTTGGGGCATTAAGAGATCTTACAAATAGTTTTGTTTATAACATTTTTTTTTTAAATGTAATATAACAAAAAAAAATAACTATTTTCAAAAATAATTTTGCACAGCAATATTTTCTGAGAAAGTTGCGCCAAAATGTTTTTTGTTTGAAACAGTTATCTTTAAAATTGACGCAATATGAAGAAATTTAGTTTAACACCGACTCCCCATTTGAAGTTCGCGGCTGCCGTACTAACCCCATTTAAATTGTGCATCAAAAATATTTTTAATGATACTACCACACACTCTTAACCTCCCTCAACAAAGAGAACAAGCTGTATCTTAAAAAAAAAAAAATTCCCCCGTTACTGTTGCAGCCAATAGTATAGTAAAACACTGATACTATTTTCCTGATTAATAACTTACGTTCACTTAGTTCCCAAATAAATTTCTCAGCATGCAGTTCTTTAAACAGTTTGTTGCAGTGGTGTAGAAGTATTCTACACTAAGTTTGTTCCGTTATAGTTATAATATTTTGTTGAGTAGTTATATTTTGTTGAGTAGCACAAAAATGTTTTTGGGAGAACTTTATTTTCATGCTGTGCTTTAGTAATTATTTGCATAATGATTAATTTTCCTTGTTAAATTCTTTAGAAAAAGTTGTTCAATCTGGTATTACACAGAACCAAGAAGCAAAACAGATTACATTTTGTAACTGGTTACTAGTTAACTATATCAACTGGTTAGTCATCCCAAATTTTCCAAGTAGCAGTTTACTGTGTGGTGAACTGCATTTCATAAATCAATAGCAATAACTGCATTCACAAGACTTTCCGTACGCTCATCATTCTAGTATCGCCCACCTGTCTGGCAAGAAAGATGGCATTTGAGTTGCAAAAGCTATGGTTATATGTAGATTTTCACATTTTTATTTTGCACTAGTATGCTTCTACAGAGCTTCTAGACAAATGAAAAGTAATTTAAGAATTTCCACATTACAGGAAACATGTTAACAGCTTTCAAACTACATCCTGACAATCACATTTATAACAAATTAACTCTGTATTACTTATGAGATTTTAATAATGTATTTGCATACACATTATCCCTGCAGCTGTTTTGGCTGTAGACCCCACTTCCAGCTACCGTGTACACTTATAGTTTACATATATTCAGTAAAGGTAAGCCCACTTTCCTTGGCAAGATACGCGTAAAGATAGGGAGGAATGTCTGTCTGTATTTGTGTCTGAACTGCCTCCCGCTACAAACCTTTTAGCTATGTAACAGATTGCAATAGAATCTTGTGTGTGTGTGTGTGTGTGTGTACACACACACACACACAAATAAATGAATGACTGCCAAGATATAGTAAAAAAGAATAATTTCTGATTTGTAAAATTCACGTAGTGCAAACTGCTCAGTAAATGAGTGTACATGTATCACTCTGCTTGTATTATATTTATGACAATGTAACATGCTGTAATTTTCAACATATTATTATCACTTATCCAATTTTTACTATGTGGTTATTATGAATTTTTATTACACACGTTGGAAATATATAACCATGCATTTATAAAACCTTTGCAGAATACAATAAATACAACAAAATATGCAAATTTCCTATAACTATACTTACAAAAATATTTTATACGCCATTGAGACAAAAACACATGTGCAGCATTTTGCACATTTCTGTGTGAGAGCCTGGCAGTGTTCTCATGTCTTGCCAACTTCCTGTTCAGTTATGCATTTACGTGTAATAAAAGTTAGGATTCTAACATACTGAACTCTGACACTTCACTTTGCTTTGCTCTGTCTCCGATAAGATAATTTTTTTCTAAATGACTGCCACCTCAAAATTTATCATCACTAATTAAAATATGATTATCACATTATCAACAGTCATCACTCAATTCTTTTCCTTTTTATCTTACCTTCTAAAGAACCACAAATTTCAACACAAATTTAATCGATCCAAGCTATATGATTATGGCCAGATTTCCTAACCATCACAACATACTTTACAATTCCAGCCTAGCACATCATTCAGAAGAGATCACACATTATGATTATGATCATCCTCAGATCATCATTCACACACAAAACTGAGCATCATTCAGTAAAATACAATTTTCATCTGATCCCTTATATAATTTTTACCCTATTTTCCTATGGAAAGCTATGCTTAAGTATTTATGGGCTGCTCACACAGTAAAGTCAGCACTTTTGAAATCAACCTGTGAGAAAAATCACTGCCCATTGACTAATACGTTACTGTACACACTGGCACGCAGGCTCCCAGTTAAGTTGGCAGCGAATGAAGTAAAATAGATAAAAATCTTGATGTATTTCAAGTGAAATGTTTAAAATTATGGCAAATCCAGATGGCGTTCTTTTGCCTTATACACATTAGAGTGCGAATTGGCATATTAGAAACACATTGAGGTTCCTAACAATTTCATGTAAAAGTCATTAAGTCCATGGTAATGTAAATCCTACTAATATTATAAATGTGAAAGTCTGTGTGTAGGTTTGTTACCACTCAGCTCCATAACGGCTGTACGGATTTTGATGAAATTTGGTATGTAGATACTTTAGGTCCTGAAATAGGACATAGAATACTTTTTATCCCGGAAAATTGTACGGTTCCTGTGGAATAACAAAACATAATTCTGCAACGGCTGGGAAAGTGACCAAAATATTTTTTTCCTCTGGTATCACAGTTTATCAGGCCGCCCATGGACCTCTGAAATGGCTTAACGACTGCTATCAACCGATAACAACCAGGACCGAATATTAAACATGCCCTCCGAAGCCCGGAAGCGCTCAGATGAGATGTTCTGCCACTAAACGGTCACCCATCCAAATGTGTGCCGTTGGGAACGTTGCTTAGCTTTGGCGATCAATTAAGATCCCTCAGCCAAGCACAAAAAGTAGTACCTAGGTACACTTATTTCTAAAGCTACAACATGATGAAACTCACATTTTGATTTTCATACATCGGCGCTGGAAAGCGGAAATGTGGTAACTACGCGATAGTTTCACAGATACACTCCAAAAACAATACCCTACTTCTTGGCTATCTAGTAAAAAATATTTCCTTCCTTTTGGGTTGCTGTAATCAGTTAAAAACCTAGGCAGACATAGTATAATTTTACAATTCTGTTTTCATACAAATGAATTGTCTTTTCCCAATTTATTTATTAGTGTATCACTGTAAAACTCAATAGTACCCGGGCGAAGCAGGGCCGGTTCGCTAGTTTTACATATAGTAGAATGATACGAAATAAAGAAAAAAGTTGATCTTAAGCAGGGCTTTCAATCAAAAGTGCTCAATTCACAGCGAAGAGCCTATATACCTTTACACACACACTGTGTGTGTGTGCATGCACATGCGTGCATCTCTTTCCCTAAAAACTTTTGATTTCCTTCACTGACTTTCGCTGATCTCTGTATATGCACTCAGTATGGACACCCAACAACTGTCATGCTTTTTGACCATGCCAAATGCTCATTTAGAAAATTGTAGAATTTTAAATGTTGGGTATTATGTCTGATTTAGGAACCATTCAACCGATCTGAACCAAAATTAGTATTAGTAAACCACACTGTCAGCATCAAATTCAGACACTTATTCTCACTGCTTCTTTATGTTCGAAGATGGTGCTACCTAAAACATTAAGCTAGTATACCATATCTAAGAACTACTAAACCGATTCCTGCCTAATTAGGCATGTAAGTAATGCTATGGTCATTTTTGTCATTTATAAAAATCTATTATTGTTAGTATACCAAATACTAGTTTTCAAAATGGGGAGGGGGTGGGATGAGGGAAGGGATGGGATG
>NQII01000022.1:1774422-1790532 GCA_002778355.1 Clitarchus hookeri
GGAGAGGTAGGGAGGGGAGGAGAGTTTTGGAGGTTGAACCTACCCCTCCCCCAAAAAACTCTGTAAAAAAGCTAAAAGTTTCTTAACAAAAGTAAGTACAGTAGAATCCCGATAATTCGTATTGTCAAGGGACTGAATGTTAAATATGAATTATCGAGATATTCAAATTAGCAGGATTACCAATAATCGGGAGCAAAAAAAGAAAAAAGACATAACGAGATTAATGCAAATTTGCATTAATATGTAATGATAATCACATGGCTACATATTATGTATACTTAGATCAATAATTACATAAATAAAAAACACATTAAAAATTTACGTTAAAAAAAATATGTAATTTTCTTTTGGTGCAAACCTTGCTGACGGGTATTGTCGATGACTTTGTCAAGCATGTTCAAAGCAGAAAATACTTCATCGCCAACATCTGATTTCGCTAAGAAATGGAGCACATTGTTGATGTATTGTTTAGCCACTTTAGGTGTAATTGTCGGCACATCATCTTCGTCAACACCTTCACCATCAATGTCCTGAGATGGAGCCAAAATTTCGTCATCAGTTAGAATCCCCGCTGCCACTAGGCCATCGTCAAAATGGACGAAATCTTCAAACGTTATAGAATTTTCTTCATTTTGAGGAAGACGATTCCAATTCACAGGGCATTTTAAGTCTTGTTCAGCAACTGCTGATGAAAGTTCAACCTTTGTGAATCCACAGCACGAAAACCCTTTTTTATTGTGCTTTCGCTAACACTTTGCCATGCCTTGTGAGCAATGTTCATAGCTGAAAATAAGGTGATTTTATGATCCCCATCCTCGATGCTATCAAGGAGTTGCATCACTACTTCTTTGCAGTAAAAGGTTTTGAACGTTTTAATTATGCCCTTGTCTAGAGGTTGCAGATTAGAAGTAGTGTTGGCAATCAAAACCACAACATTAACATGACTGAGCGGTGGGGTATTGTTGTGGGCCGTACAATTATCCATGAAAAGTAGAATTTTTCGCTGCCTTTTCTCCATATAAGCATTTACTGATCGTATCCATTCCTTGAATAATTCGCCCGTCATCCACAATTTTTTGTTTGCACGATAGGTCATCGGAAAAGTTTTTAGGTTTTTAAAAAGTCTTGGTTTGGCTGATTTGCCTATCTCAGATCCATCCATGTTGGCGCCCAACAATATGGTTATACGCTCTTTACTATTTTTTTCCTCCATGAAACTTTTCTTCCTTAAAAAAAATTGATCGGTCGGGGAGACAATTATAAAATAACACCGTCTCATCAGCATTAAAAATGTTGCTGGGCTCATAAGAATCGATTATTTCTCCCAATTCGTATTTCCACTCAGAACAAATGTCGGCCGATACACTCGCACTTTCCCCACTAAGCTTCTTAAATTTTATGCTGTGCCTTTTTTTAAACCTATCAAACCAACCATCACTCGCACAAAAGTCTTTAATTCCCATTTTTTCTGCGAAAATTTTTGCTTTTTCTCTTAAAATATTTCCTCCAACTGGTACATTCAAATTCCATGTTTGCGCAAACCACTTTTTTAAATTCTCTTCTAGTTATGGAAACTCACCAGACTTAAAACGCTTTACTTTGCTGTCCGATGTCTGGGAGGCGATCTTGTCCTTGTTCTTCAGAATTGATGTTATTGTGGAAGGAGGGACGTTATCACGTTTGGACACGTCAATTTGTTTATCACAACCGGCCACGGCGGTAATGATTTCTTTTTTTTCTCTAACGGAAAGACACTTATTAGCTCTTTTCGGAGGCATGGCTACGATCGAACTGACTAACTTTTCACTCGCTCTGCTCCTTCCTACCCTCTCATAACCGTAGACCGGACAGCAAGGCGCCTCTTAGTTCTGAGAATCACAGACACATCGCCCCACAGCCTACTCGGCGTCATTACCAGACCTTCAAACCCCCCTACGTCCCTCAGCACCCTTCCGGTCTTTTTTTACCCTGCCCGAATTGCATAAATCTAGAGCTGGTGTACAGTCTACGGTTAAAAACATTACGAGTTAACGAGATTTTTAAGTTGTAAATAAGAATTATAGGACGTTTTAATTGAGCTCGAGCACCAAAATAAATACGTATTATCGAGGGGACCGGAATGCATTGTTTTTTTTTTTACGAATTAAAGGGATTTTCTTAAGGGACCAGCAAATTTGTACGAATTTGCGGGATATACGAATAATCGGGATGCGAAATATCGGGATTTCACTGTACATCTGTTTAACCCCTTCAGTCGCAGTGTCCACAATCTTGGACATGTTGAAAATAAAGGTTATTTATGACCGGTGATGTGAACAGCAAGCAAGCAATCAGTGTCAAGAGTTTTGGGCATCTTTATTGTGAGCAATCTGATTTGCCAAAGTTTCTGCAACTCTAGTTTACGATTGGTTTATACTGATAACATCGGACACGCAGCATATTGTACACTAGTTGCAAGAAGCACGCCCAACACGAGTACAGCACACATCAAAATATTTCCAGATTGCAACACTTGCGCTCGTAAATTAATTCAGGACAGAACGGGTTAAAAATACTCCTAACAGGATAAGTATTATTTTTCATTAAGCATAAAGCAACATGGACTCCATACCCCAGTTATGTTTAATAAGCAGTTCTACAATTAAATTTTGGACTCCCACAAAAGGGAAATGGATTGCTGAGGTAAATGAACAGACCAAGGTGAAACCTGTGGAAGATGTTGAAGTTAGTGGCTGTCAGTGGAACCCACACGACAAAGCTAATATTTTTGACAGTGAACTAACAAATAGTGAGAAGACTAAACTCTTTGTCTACAATGTCATCACTTACTTGTCATCAAATAAAAGAAATCTAAAATTTTGACAGAAATGGTTGGTCGAATGCAAGTGGTCAAGTTACTCAAAGAAAGTTGATGGAAAATTTGGAAGTTTTGTGTCTTGTTGAATTAAAAAATGTGTTGAAGGAAGTCACCAAACCTAGAACAGTTGTTATCTAAAAAATTTAGTAAATAAAAAAAAAATTCTGTCAGCATCAACAAAGCTCTTATCCCCAGGAAAATGTTGAGATGGCCAGCATCATAATGAAGATTGAGATAAAACTGCAAGATCCAATCAATTTGTATCTAAATGAAGAAAGAAATTTTGTAAAACAGAAGTACATGAAAACCAATTACTGTGATGGTTCTCTTATATGGGAGACAAGGTTTAAGTTTAAGGAGTCGTTGGGATACTGGAGCAGTTGAAGATGCAGAGGCGAATGAGACAAATTTCGAACCGCTGTTAAAATCCTGGGGAAAATACAACAGTATCCTCAAAAAGTCATTATCTAATTGCAAAAATAATGTGCTGCACACTAGTTGGGAAATTCAAAACAAAATTGTTGAAATAAGCAACAGCCAAAATTAATTTGTCATTTTTTTCTGAGCTCGTTGAAATTCTGATGTTGAAAAAATCTCAGTTGCATGGTCAAGGATATGATGAAACAGCTGCAATGGGTGGAAAATTCAATACTGTAAGGCCCATTTTCAGTCCATTTTCTCAAGCATTGTTATGTCCACTGTGCTGCACACTCGTTAAATTTACTGTATCCAATTCCTGCAAAATTCCATCAATTACAAATTATTTGAAAGTTTTCAGACTTTTTTCACACCCCAAAAAGACATTTACTAGATAAATGTTTAAAAGAAACAAATTGTTCTAGGCATGAAAAGTTGAAACAAACTTGTGCTACTACGTGGTTTAAAAGATACAATTCTGTTGAGATTATTAATTAATTATATGATTGTAGTGTTTTAATATCAGACAAGATTTCTGAGTGGTCAGACAAAGATTATACTAATGCTGCACACCAGTTAAATTATACAGTAGAAATGTCTGATTTCATTATTGCTCTGCATGTTATCAATTAGGCATTTCCCTACGGCAACATTTTAAGTTATTGCACCAAAGAAATATTTATTTGAAAAAGCATGAGATCTTGCAGAGGTTACAATGTAAGACATATGGAATATAAAAGAAAATGCCAACTCTGAGTTAAACTTATTTTTTTATACTGCAACAAAGGCTGAAATTTTTTTATTTTCAAATGAAAAAATTAAGAGTTGACAAAAAAACACGTAATGTGGAAGCTGCTAACCCAACATAAGTATATCCCATTTTTTTGGTAAATAATTTGGAACAAAGATTTTTAAAACACAAGTCAATTAGGACATGATTACCAAATGTTGCTGCCAGCAGATCCCAGCAAACTTTCAGAAAACTGAACGAGTTTCAATCTTTGGTGATGGTTTATAAAAATGACTTACATGGGACGGTTGACAAACTAAAAATAGAGCTCAAATTTTGGTACAAAGCTATTGCTAGGCTGAACAAGGATGACTGGCCAAAATGATACATTAAGTGCTCTGAAGCATTGTGAAGGAAACATGCCACTAACATTAAAACATTGCTGCATGTTAACAGTACTATGTACCTGTGTCTGCTCTGGATATACTGAAGAGTTATTTAATAAATTCTACTACTGAGATAAGATTAAATCTCCATCAGTTATAAACGAACATTAATTAACCCAATCTCTATTTTAGACAAAATGGCAGAATTTTTTTTTTACAAAATATGGACATTAGTTTAGAATTAAGTGATTTTGTTGTAGCCGTAATAATACTATTTTACTGTACAATATATTTTTATAGTTAATTAGCATACAATTTTATTTAGCATGTATGCAACATGTATAATCAATAGTGTATTTGACAGAACTCTTAAAATAATGTTGTAGGCAAGGTTTTCATTTCCTGGAGACAGGAGAGAACACTGGGAATAACATGAGATGAATTCAACAGAACAAGGTTATTGATGCTATAGTCCATTTATTATATCTTCACACTTTTGAAAAAAAAAACCTTCGAAAAATCCCTTTAGGTGGTGCCAGAGACATTACATGATCATATTTTTGTTAAAATGTATTGGTACCCAGGTGGAATTTTAGCAGAGCTTCAGAAAAATGAAAACATACTGTGAATTGATTTTATACATGTATAACACATGCCAATGCTAATAAAGTATGTTTTTGTAAATGTTTTACTTAATTTAACAAATGCTAGAAGACATTATGATCTGAAATACAGTGAAAGATATTTTTGGTGTAAGATTTAGAGTTCTTCTGTCATCTGGCAAGAACATTACAGGTTCTGCCTACCTGCAGCTATTTTGCATGTTGCAGACCTCAAAACACAAGAGCTCCAAGGCAGACGCTTGTTTACTCACCACTTGTCTTGTCGCCTCTACTCAAGGCATGGAGTATATCCATATGCAACTTGCTTGTGAATGTGACGAAGCGGTGACCCTATATTATTATATTTTTATGCCACCCTAACAAAGATTAAGTATGATGTGTGTCTAAACATAACACTAAAGATTCTGTATAAAACATTTTAACAGCTAAAACTGATTCTGAGAACATCCGTTTTAGAGGTTTCAATGCCTAGAAAAATAATTACTGAAGCTGAGAACTCAAAACTTAAGTCTTTGTGCACAAAACATTTCTTAAAAGCTTTTTGTGTTTAGACACCACTACCAAATATCCAACCATTTTTTAATGACGTGTTTCCTACTAAATGTGTGCAACATAGGCAGAGCACAGAAGGGTGTTGGACAACAAAAAATTAACAATTTTATATTTGTAGCAAACACTGTTCTACTTGTATGCATTGTAAATAATGCCATTTTCCTTTAATAAAAAAAATTTACACTATTTTTTAAAACAATTTGATGTCAAATACAAAATCTTTCTGTTTTGCTACAGACATAATAACAAATACTAACCAAATTTTACACATGAAAAAAATTTACAAAAATTAACGTCTTGGGCTACTGCATCACACACATGTAACCACCAAATAACAGGCAACCTATATAGAAAAAATGCAAAAAATTAGGAAATGTTTGCATATTAAAATTTATTTTTTAATGCATGAACAGTTATGTGGTGGTTACATATATGTCAAGCAGAGTAGCCAATGGCAAACAGTTTACATTTTAAATATTTTTACTTGTATTACTTAGTATTTGTTATTACGGCTGCAGCAAAACAGAAAAATTAGGGATTTGACATCAAATTATTAAAAAAATATATGACCTGTAAAATTTTTTATTCCAGGAAAATGACATCACAGACAAGGGTGTTGATACCAAAAAATTGTTTAAAGATTGAAATATTGGCAACGCTGGCCCACAGCAGGTCGTAAGTTACCTCGAAGACTCCGAGGCAACGGCCCAGCTTGCCGCACACGCCAGCCTCCTCCATCACCTCCCGGATAGCCGTGGTACTGGGCTCCTCCTCTGGTTCCACGCCGCCGCCGGGCACGATCCAGTGGTCGGGCCGGCGAGAAGACGACACCAGCAGAACCTGCAACATACATGCTCACATCATATGCCGACTCGAGCAAGCCCACAGAGGAAATAAAAGTTTACCAAAAGCAAGCCCCGCCACGTAAAAAAAAAAAAAATACTGACTTTAGCTATTTGGTGTCTGTTATATGTAATTGCTACTATCTATTGCAATATACTACGTATGAATATTATTATGTAATTTTCCCTAATAACACCTGTCGGTACCTAAGTCTAGAGTAACCTCCCTCCACTTCAGTGTAATCCCACACCCTCTTTTTTGCTACACCACTGAGCTACACAGACAAGAAGACATCTCTCTTCTGATGTCATCCACTAGGTGGCGCAGCAGTCTGAATATTTTTTCTTTTTTCTTAAGTTGCCTGCTACTAAGATGTGTTGGTATAAAATAGTGCTGTATTGTGATTAAGGTTGAAGTGCCACTTGCCAAACACGATCACCACCACTACAAATGTTAATTTAATTATACTACAAAAAAAGTTCGGTGGCAAGAGTTTTGACAGATAATGGAGCGCTCAGCCACAAAGCACATTTAATGTAGGCTTAAAGTATAGTATATAAGTAGTTTGTTACATTGAGCATGTTTATGGTATTGAAATATTTGCACATCATTGTGTGTGTGTTGGATTTGCAAATTCTTCGAGACAAATCCGATAAAAGAGACGCTAAATGAGTAGGCTATTTTTACAATTGCTTATTGTCATAACATACACTGAGGTGACAAAAGTCATGGGATAGTAAATATGCAAATATACAGATGGCAGTAGTATACCGTACAAAATGTATAAATGAGCAGTGCATTGGTTGGGCTTTCATTTGTAGTCAAGTGGTTCATGTGAAAAGGTTTCTGACGTGATTATGGCCGCACGACGGGAATTAACAGACTTTGAAGGCGGAATGGCAGTTGAAGCTAGACACATGGGACATTCCATTTGGGAAATGGTTAGGGAATTCAACATTCCGAGATCCACAGTGTCAAGAGAGTGCCGAGAATACCTAATTTCAGGCATAACCTCCCACCATGGACAACGCAGTGGCCGACCGCCTGCACTTAATGACCGAGACGTACGACGTGTGCGCAGAATGGTCAGTGTTAACAGACAAGCAACACTGCATGAAATAACCGCAGGGATCAATGTGGGATGTACGACGGACGTGTCCGTTAGGACAGTGCGGCGAACTTTGGCTGTACTGGGCTATGCCAGCAGAAGACCGAATTGAGTGCCTTTACTAACAGCACGACATCGCCTGCAGCGCCTCTCCTGGGCTTGTGACCATATCAGTTGGACCCTAGACGACTGGAAAAGCGTGGCTTGGTCAGGAGTCCCGATTTCAGTTGGTAAGAACTGATTGTAGGGTTTGAGTGTGGCGCAGACCCCACAAATCCATGGACACAAGTTATCAACAAGGAACTGTGCAAGCTGGTGGTGGCTCCATAATGGTGTGGGCTGTTTTTACATGGAATGGACTGGGTCCTCTGGTCCAACTGAACCGATCATTGACTGGAAAGGGTTATGTTCAGCTACTTGGAAACCACTTGCAGACATTCATAAACTTGATGTACCCAAACAACTATGGAATTTTCATGGATGACAATGCGCCATGTCACAGGGCGACAACTGTTCGCAATTGGTTTGAAGAAAATTCTGGACAATTCCAGCAAATGATTTGGCCACCAAGATCACCCCAACATGAATCCCATCGAACATTTATGGGACATAATCGAGAAGTCAGTTCGTGCACAATCTCCTGCACCGGCAACACTTTCGCAATAGATCTATAGAGGCAGCATGGCTCAATATTTCTGCCGGGGACTTCCAACGACTTGTTGAATCCATGCCACGTCGAGTTGCTGCGCTTCACCGGGCAAAAGGAGGTCCAATACAATATTAGGAGGTATCCCATGACTTTTGTTGCCTCAGTGTACAACTAATGTTATGTTATTAATATTTGAAATTAATAACAGTTTATAATAAAAGGTATATTATGTGTGTCATGTTTATTATAAAAAACAAATATTTTTATTTAAAAAAATTTCTTGGTAATCTTGTCGGTGGATGACAAATGCCCTCCTCCAAACCAACAGGGGTGNGGGGGGGGGTGATAACTGACAGCAGTAGGCAAGAGAGAGGGGGTGGGAGCGAAAGAGAGAAGACAGCTGCCAGACCGGAGTTATACATGTATCCTGCAAAGGATTACCATTTTTGCATCTGGCAGGCGTAGCATCGCTTCAGTGTGATAATACAATGTGGGATGTGCAAAGAAACAAACGGTTTATGTATTTTCCAGCATGTAACCGATTGTGTTCAGTAGAAGGATTAGAACATAAAGGTGTCTGGAACCCCAAGAATGGCAGCATACTCTACATCTTCCAACACGCCTGCCGCCAGGGAGCATGCAAGTAGAGAGTTGTGAAGGTCCTGCTTACCAAGCCGGCAGCCGCAAATTTCAAATGGGGAATAATTTTGATGCGACTTTCTCAGAGAATATTGCCATATAAAATTAGTTTTGAAAAAAATTACGTATTCACCTTTTTTTTTTTTTGTAATATGTATATTTTGATATTACAATTGGCAAGATGTCTTAACATAGCAACATTCCTTAAGAAATTTCACGCAAAATACTTTTTGTCTGAAATAGTTATCTTTAAAATTGACGCAATGAAAAGGAATTTAGTTTAACATTGATTCCCCATTTAAGTTCGCAGCTGCCAGTTTGGTAGGCAGGGCCGTTAACTCAAAGGTATAACGAGAGATCCTTATACTACTGACGGATTCTGCGTCCCTATATTTTATTTGTCAGAACACACGCTCTGGCGGAGCTCGCAGGCGGACGACCGCAATAAGGATTAAGGGTTTTGTGGACGTGCCGGAAGAGTGACGCCCGGAGCCTCGCAGCTGCAAAGGCGTGCTACCAAAGGTTTCTGCACGTGCAACTGTTCCTGCACGTGCAGACGACATCCGGAGACAACGGAAGGCACCAGGGCGCGGACACAGGGACACAGAGGTCCCACCACCAGCTGCGTCTGTCCCAGGCTTGTACCGCAATAAACCATGAGAGCTTTTAGCGGGCGTGCGGGATATAGCGGCACCCAAGAGTTCCCGCATGTGCANGGCTTGTACCGCAATAAACCATGAGAGCTTTTAGCGGGCGTGCGGGATATAGCGGCACCCAAGAGTTCCCGCATGTGCAGAACGGAACAATAAACTTCCAGGCCAGAATCAAGGGGCAATGCCAGGCCGGCTGCGGACCACAGGAGCAGCGGCCACGTGTTTTACGACTCAGGGGAGACGCCGCAAGCACCCCGGCCACGTGCAGGGACGGTGTAAGTTTAATATGGCGATGGAGGCTACAAAACCACGAGAAGGAGGGAGGAACAGATCAGTCAGTCGAGGATCGAGCAGTCAGGGGACCTGAAGCGAGGCGTCCGGGTCGGAGCCGGACGAAGCCAGTGCGATGAACGAGTCAGTCAGTCGCGGATCGAGCAGTCAGTCAGTTGGAGTCAGTCAAGGATCGAGAATGCATCACGACGTCGACCTCAGTCGGAGGCCATCAAACGGGACGTGCGGCGGGAAGAATCCGAGAAAAGTCAGTCAGAATTCGTCAAACGAGAAGGGTGTACCGGGAGCCGAGAGAAAACGAGTTCGCCAAATGCATCAAGACGTGGACCTCAGTCGGAGGCCGTCAAACGGGACGTACGGCGGGAAGAGTCCGAGAAAACGGCAGCCGGCCGTCGCCAAACGAAGAGTGCTGAGTGGACCCGGGAGGAGGAGTTCCGAGAGCAGGCGTCGGGACGCCCCACCAAGCGCCGGAGCAGTTCCAAGTCGCCAGCCGAGGGAAGACAGCGCCGCAGTGTCAGATAAGTAGTTCTACACCAGGTGTGAAGAATCCTGCCCCCCCCCCCCACGACGCCAATCGCGGCGTCAAACCATAGGTAGCCTACATAGAAAAAGGGGAGGGGATTTGTCTCGTGAGTTCATGTACCAGTTAACCTGTTCAAGCAACAATAAAACTTGATTATGTGAACTCGCAAATAAAGTGTAATTTATTAGTAAATTGGACCTAGAGACAATAGTGTCAACGTATTCCTCCGCCCTATCACTGAGGGCTAGCATCAAGTGCTGGCGCCTGACGCCGCAGAGCAGATTCAATACCTACTTCCAAACTTCAGCATTTGGCAGGTATCACTACTAATTTGTTTGCTGAAGCAGGTTCTACGGTAATGCCAACTTCAGAAGACAGAATAAAAGACACATCCTCACTTTATGTTGGTAGTATTGTAGAGACCTTGCCATCTATTTTATTTATATTGTGACCAGTTTATGTTTTCTGGGCAATATTATTGATGTTTCAATTATCAACAGTCATTTCTTATCACAAATACATTTGAGCGAACACATACTGTAACTGTGAAGGTGAAACACTAAATTACAAATACAACCAGTTTTATTCATACATTTCCATGAAAATACATGTGAGACAGATGTGAAGTGTGTTGACACACAAAGCTGTCTGTGCTCCCATCAAAATTAAAATATGCAAATCAATCATGAGTTTATACAATATCTAAAGAAAAAAATTACATGATTGTTTCTTTTATATTTATACTTTGTATAAACTAAACCTCGGTAAGGTTTAGTTTTCCCTATTCGAGTTGTGAGGGCCTGCCTACCAACAGACTGAGCTCTGTCGAATGTCAAATGAATTTCACGTAAGTGGGGTAAGTTGTGACAGTTATATGAAAGTAGCACAGATGCAATGTCTCTTTCTACAGCCGTTTCGTGAGTGAAGTGAACATTTGTAAACAAAGGTAATGAGTCCAATGCATACTAGCTAGAATTTCTTTGTGTTTTCTGTCATGGCAGGCAATGAAAGGCTGATGTTAGCTAATCTCCGTCCAGTAATCAATGTAGGATATTATAGCTAGGTTGGCATTCTAACCTGTTATATTGTAATGACACTGTTATAATAATTATTGGGATACTTGGTTAAATTTCTTTCGTAAATTTCTTTTGTTTTGCGAGGCTTCGTAATATTTTATTGAGATTCAAAATTAAAGCCATGGTAGTTATGTTTATTGGGTATACATTTGCAGTTTCAGGAAATCTTAGTTTTGTTATGTGTCATCATTAGTAGATAGAAGCTTTCCAACTGCAGTCCACAATTTTTATTCTAGAAGAATTGATTATTTTTTACTGACGACGCAGTTAGGATGGCTACGCAGTTCGTCAGCTGGCGTAGAGAAGGGATGCCGGCCCACAACATGACCTTATTTGGTTACATTTTGGCACACTGGGACGTGGAGTGGAGATAGGCACCCTACACCGCCTGCTATTGGTATACAGAAATCAGTAGATAACCAGCACTCGCCAAGGCCGCATCGGGAGTGGCACGTGTACCCCACGCTGGAAAACTTTATACTTAACTCTATTAAATATTTTTTGCAGGTGTGGGAGGTTGATAGGGTGCCAGGAGGGAACTGACGTCCCTCCTGCCTTCTTAAGTTCTTCTTGCAATGCAAATTTTAAAGACGTAAATAATCAAGAAACTACTGTGGCGTTGCTCTTTGCTTGTTTGTCTGTGAAGCTGTTCATGACTCTGCATACCGGAAGCTTGTATGTGAACTGTTTCATTTGAATGATAAATAAAAGTACAGAGTAAAATAAACAAAACTTAACTTTATTTTTATATTTGTTTGGCACCTTTAAAGTTTCATGTTTCTACCAGTTGAACTAACCAAGCTGTAACTTCCACTGTCAATTCAGACGGTGTAACATTACAATATCTTTGTAATGCCCAAGTAAGTTTACTGGTGTTCTATTTTATCTCAAGGGCTAATAGAAGAAAAAAAGGGGCAGGGGGCCACACTTTAGACCAAATACGCTAGAAGGAAGAATACAGGACAGCTTGCTGATTTACGCAAGAAGACGACTGTGGTGCACTCAAGCGGCGCGCACACAAAAAGTTTTGAAATTAAACTCGCTGTAGCACAAAAACTAATCTTCCCAGAATTTCATTGTTAAATCTTAGTCTCTTATTGCCACGTAGAGCTAATAAAATATTCTGAAGTAATAACAGTTTTTCTTAAAAAAATATTTTACAGTAAGCTGGAATGGTTTTTATTTTTGAAACAATGCAGAGCAACGAATTAAGATGACTATGGAGTCAGAGATTGCCTGTGGTGAGCTCTACTATCCACGTGTTTGAGTGGTACAGAAGGAGTGACAGAGTCGGGGTGGGACTAGTAGCAGTGGCGAGGTGGTGACATAGCCACTGCATGCTCCAAGGGAGGGGTGCGGCCCATGTCTCTTCCCTCCGCTGCTTCTCATTGTGCCACAGAGTTACCAACCATACATATTTTTCGGTAGATCAGCCGAAACAGACGTTTGTCTAGAACAATGCTGAAATAATTTGATTTCTATTGAATTTTTTTCTTGCCATAAAATAAGTCTCAATGAAGGAGCGGGTAAGCAACAAAGTTTGGTTAGTACAAAAAGGCTATTGCAAGCAACCAACTTACAGTTTTATTTAAGTTGTGTTTTGATTAATTTAGTTTCTTTTCTATGTAGTAAACAAATATGGAAAGTGATGGGGGCAGCAGTCAAATCCACAAACCAACTTGTTAGTGTGTTAAAATCATATACATACATATATACATACATTACGTACGAGCCAGCAATCGACATACATGCGCACTTGTTAATGAAAAAAATTTTACATGCACTGATATAGCCAAAGTTAAAAAAAAAAACATTTCGAATTGTTTAAGCAGAGAATGACTATTCATTTCACAAGGTTTATGCAACCATTAGCATTATAAACAATATTCTCTCTCTCTCTCTCTCTATACACACACACACACACATATATATATATATATATATATATAAAGTATTTGCTTCCAAAATCCACGGATTTTTCTAGCAACGTCTACCGATTTCTTTTTCAACTGGGTTAGCTTCATTGCGTTGTGGGTTCGCCACCCATCAAGAAATGTTCAGGCTGAAGACAATCCACACTTGGAACTGTGCAGGGGTAAGGGAAACAGCTCCTTAGTAAACTTTCAGTGCAGCAGCGAGGCAGGAGTGTGACATTTCACTCAACAAACAATGCAGTCGCAAGACTAAAATTAAGTTCGCCCAAAAAACTATTCTCAAGGGAAAAGTGACACATTCAACAGCATTAATATTTCCAAGCAAGCTGGACATGTTAGTGATTGTCTAAATTACATGTAATGCTTCTAAACAAAGCAAACTCCGACCATTGATGCGAGGTGGCACAGTAGTAAAACACTGCTCTCTTAAATGTGAAGATTAGATTCAAATATATGTCCGGAAAACTATAGAATGAAAAGCTATATGTAATTCTTTACTTCTTCCTCTGTAGTTTCTAATGAGCAGGCCTCTGAAAAAAAAAACCCACACCACACACACACCAACACCAAGTGTATGGCAGTCAGGTGGATTTGTTCGCTCTTTCGAGTATCTTAAGACAGTGTAAGAGTTAAAAAATACATTTCAAAGAAAAGAGCTTAGCATTTCTGTTTGCAGTGAAGGTAAAGTGAGTAGGTTTGTAAGTGATCTACTGTTAAAGATTGCTGGCATAGAATTTTGAGACACAAAATATGCATTTTAAAAAATTAAGAGTTATTAAATATTTCTAAAAGAATCACCACAGAAATATGGAATAACTCAGATGCTATTAATTTTTCTTTCTGCAAACCAAAATATTCAACGGAAAAATTATTATTCTGCAAAAATTATTAGTTTTTTAAAAATTAACATAAGATACTCATGTGTGTTTTGTTCTCTGGAATATATAATGTTCCACTGAACAGATAACTAATTTCAGTAACATTATTTGCACACAGTTTTTAGTGAAAGGACTTATCCAGTCTTAAATCGGACAATGTTGTGATTATGTAAATATGTTACGAAAAATAAATATATTAATACAATTTCTCAAAGTCAGTGGGCTTAGCCAGGTTCTTTAAAGAATGGTGTTAATTATAATCTCTTAAATTATTTACAATAACTACAAACCAAATACTCTCAACTCAATATCTCACGATAAATAGTAATCACTGGCAATTTACAATTAAAAAATTCATTAAGATAATTTACAATCACCTCATAGAAATTAATGTAATTAAATAAATAAATAAATTCAGACCAAATAAACAGTGTACCAAAACCTCTTTAATAATTTTATAAATTACATGTCCGTAGTTGAAAGTTCGAATATTTACAATAAAGTCTGCATCACATATTTGTACAGTCCCACCGTAGTTTAGTCCAGATCCCATCAGTCCGCAATGTTCTGGAGATCTACGAGCGCCCACATGCACAGTAGCCTTCAGCTAGTCGGGTCGCACACCCTCTCGTCCTTTCATACTGCAGAAACACTCGTCTGCAGTCGTCTAGTATCCTCTTCAGTTGTCCATCCTCTCCGCTGATGTCCCTCACTGCATCAAACTTTGCCCGATTACCGCGCTTCAGCTAGATGGCTTCCTCAATGACTGCAGACCCTCCATCTGCTGTGATTTTTATAGTGTCCTCGTTCATAGCAGAAAAATTTCTCCAAA
Organism: Clitarchus hookeri; assembly: GCA_002778355.1. Lineage (NCBI taxonomy): Eukaryota > Metazoa > Arthropoda > Insecta > Phasmatodea > Phasmatidae > Clitarchus > Clitarchus hookeri. The sequence continues at coordinate 1,789,414 of NQII01000022.1, forward strand.
TACCGTGTTGCGCCGATGGACATAGTTACCAGAATATTCTTACGCATCTGCCAAAGTCGTTGGCTTCTTCGGCAGGAGGGGCTGTGACGCCATTCAGGTCAACTTGAAACTACTCGCCACCTGCGGTAAACAGGATGGTTCGTAGTGTGAAAGTTACCTCTTTGGGGCAGACTATGGGCGCCTTGGGTGTTTAATAGACGTAAACAATAACATAGACTCTCAGTTAATGTTTGAAAAAATTTATATTTTAAAAGGAAAAAACACATACACTGTCCCTGCGAGACTGTTCCCTGTCAGTTATGAGCCTTAAGGGCGGATTAATATAGTTGTGCCAACTGCTTCTGATGTCGTGGGGGAACGCTAGGCACCGGGGAAGGTTCCTTGAGCAACGGAGTGTGGTACTTAGCTGTATTTCCTATTGAGGTTGTTCCGGCAGTAGGTTGAGGTTTGGTTAGCTGGGCGGCCCTTCGCAGGCCCTCGGCTTTGTCTCGTTGGCGTGATGGATACAGCAGCCTCAATGACTGCTCTACACGACTCACTCGACTGACTGACTCCTACGTGACTCACACGACACGTCTCACTAACTTCGCGTCCCGGCATGGTGCTCCTGGCGAGCCCCCACCCGACCGCCGCCTCTGGGCCCCGGGTTGCAACTGTCAACTGCTTCCATGTGTCAGGACTCTTAACTCCCCCTCGGCGACCATCCAGCTCAACTCCGTCAGCGTTTTTCCACGGGTCTCCTTGGGGGGGATTCCATCAACATCGTCAGCCCTTCTCACGCGTCTAACTAGAGGTGCGCCCGCGAAACTCTAGCTGACCTCTGCATTATCTCAGCACATGTCCATGTTTTCATGCGTTTTACTCGGGAATTGGAGGGGGGGNTGCCAAACACTGTCAGCCCTTTTCTTGCGTATCTCCACTATAGGTGCCGCCTACCTTCCTACATATCTGACTCAGGGTGCGTCTATTAGCTCCCTCTACTGTGAATGGCTAACTTAAGTCTGCATTTTCCCCCCGCGCGTGTCAACTGCCTGTCCGCCCCCAGGCCGGCCTGGTCTCGCGGCATGTGTCTACTGGGGGGCCATACATTGGGGATACTGGTTTAAGATGGCGGGGGGG
>NQII01000022.1:1802679-1818038 GCA_002778355.1 Clitarchus hookeri
TTTTTTCCCCTCTCCCTTCTTTAACTATAGCTTGCTATACGCCCCCTTAGGGATGTAGTCCATGGCCTAAACTCGGCCATGGCTGCCAAATATCTCTCTTAGCCGAGATGCACGCCTCCTTTGCATGAAATTCCCTATCCTTTAAGCGTATGAGGTTCTACCTTGAGACGCATTAATCCCTCGTACCTACCGCGGGCCCCAATAACACATAGTTTTAAAGTAGGTTAGGAAAAAAAAAAAAAACTCCACGCCATAATTTTGAGAGTCGGTGAGCGACAACTTGACGTATACGTAACAAACAAATCCTGTATCAGCTGATGGATGAACGAATGAAAATTACTATTACGATGGCTATTCTGACTGCACTGCCGACGCACATCAAACAAGCAGAAAATACGCGGATAAGAAAAGAGTTCCTACATGAATTAATACGTTTTATTTTACGTGTTCACAAACCAGCTGTTATTAGTGTTACAGACTAAACTTCGTGTGTCCAAAATAAAAAGGACATTAAAACTGTCCGTATTCAAATGAAATGGAACTTCAAAAATTGGAAGTTATTTTTATGTCGTACCCCAATCTCCACACCTTCCATACATGCTTGACATTAATTCCAAAAGCCTACAAAAATATCGGAGGGTGTAGTTGAATAATTTTTTCAAACAATTTGACGAAATATATTTCTAACTCTTGTCGTTTTGAGCCAGTAAAAGGAGAAAAGTAAACTTTTACAAAGACAGAATCAAGAGAAAGGTCAACGTGCTGCTACCTGTTGAGGTACAAGCTCGGCTCACAACAAACTAACACACCACCTGTTACGCAGATCCCAAACTACAACCAGCCAGAAAAAAAAATAGCTTTCTTGTTTAAAATAAATTTACGAACAGATACCACTGGTTTTATTTGTCCGCGAGCTCTGTTTAATTTTTTAAGTATCATTTGTATTTCCGCGTACGGCGATTTTGATTTCTATTGGGCTGGTAATAGTTTTCGTTACGCTAACGTCTATTACACGCAAAGTTCTCCCGCAAACCCATATTTTTGTTGTTTTCGTGTAGTTACTATTCTGTATTAATAAAACTAAGAAAATGGTATGCGCGTGGGTAGTTTTGAAGCAATTCTTACGTTATTCCACGCCCATATTTCTAACTCAAGCTCTATAGTATCAGTAATAAATAGCAGAATAACTGCTTTGCAAAAGTAGCTGGTAAGTTTGTTGCTTTGTCAAGCAAGTTTCCCGAATTACTTTTATTTACAGTCTTAACATATTAGCTGTAACATCCAGTGTGATAAGAACTAATGTTAACCCAAATTCGCTGTGTGTAATATAAAAAAAAAAATAGGCAACAAATATTTCATATTTTGCAAGATTTTCTGTTTTTACTTTTAAAACCTACAAATTTTTTAGACAAAACCTTAAAATTTGTTTAGCATTACAATGTAAAGTGGATTAACTGACAGCGTGTTAATAAAATTAATATACAGCTGCCACTTGATGCACCAGCTGATGGTGGGAGGATACATAAACTAAAAGTAAACATTGGCGCTACTTTCGTCTGTCAAAATCTTGCCAAGTTACACGAGACAGAGTATGGACAGGAAAGACTGACCTGTACTGACACAAGGTGGAAATGAATAGACGAGTGATGCACACTTTATTGCAAATACTGAAATTGTCACATATAAAATATATAATTCTTAATAGTAATTCAATGTGCATGAATAAACTTCACACATATTTATTTTAACTAACTAATTGTACAAAAGGTGACGGACGAATACGTAAATACAGCGTAATTCTACATTTGAGTGAAATCCATACTAAATATGTATATTTTCTCTGCTAATAATCTGAGAATAACGAATAGTGGTAATTTGTGCTCGCCTACGTGGACTGTTCTACGAATCGGTGAAGGGAGATTTCAATCGTTAATTCAAGAAACGAAGCCCCACCAGGCTAGCTCAACAAATTCAAGCGGACCGGTAGGGTTGCAGAATAACGTTCAGGGAGGCAGCCTGTAATTGTGCAACGTGCACAGAAGGGGATCACATGTACCCCACTGTATCGACCACGAGACTCGTTAGGGAGCTTGGTATTCCACAAAACACCGCATGGAGAAACCCTACGGGGATGACGCGGACCCTTCAGCAAAAGAAACAATTGCTGGCAAAACAGACCTGGATATGTATCAACCATTTCTGGAGCCACCAGTTTATGGATGATGGTATCATGGGTACAGTTTTTTTTTTAACAGGATGGAGCACTCATTGTTTGCGACTACCTGAATCACGCCTTTCCGTGAAGATGGATCGGTCGCGGCTCGCAGAGATTTTGGTCATCCCGCTGACCCGCATACCTGACCCTCCCCCTCTCAGAGAATTTTTTCTCTGGAGGTTCATAAGGTTTAAAGTATGCTGTGTGAAGATACGCAGCAGTGAACAAACGCCGGATTCAAGCAGCAGCAGAGATTACACCAGCTATGTTGGAGAGAGTGTTTCGGCGACTCTTAATATCGAATCCTGAGAGCCGATGAGGATGAAGTGAGGCGAGTATGGAGCACCGCCGGAATGCAAGGGCAGGGAAATTGGAGATGCTGAGAAAGCCCACCGATCAGCGGCATCGTACCGATTCCCACGTGCAAAAATCCGGAAGCGACCTCGCTGGAAATCAAATCCGGATAGCCTAAGTGGGAGGCGACTAGTCTTTACTACACCGCCGCGGCCCTTACCCGACTGTGGTGGCAGATGGGCACTTTGAAATGTACTAAATTTATTTATGCCATTTTATAGTTTGTTTTAGACATTGTGTCTATTGTGTAAAAAAAAACCCTGTTTTACAGCAAAATGTGTAGTGACTTTAAAATCATTATGTACTAGCTGTGAACAAATGATAACCATTAATGTCAAGATATTAAGTTGTGAATATTTATTTTGTACGTTGCTTATAAATAAATTAGGAAATTACTATTAGCTCTTATTTAATTATGACCAACATCCCTGGCAATGTCTAGAAACTGGAATTTTTTTTACAATATGTCGTGTCTTGAAAATGATTATCGCTTTCAGCAGGACAACGACTCTAAACACAGCATAGGTTGTCCGTCTTTCGTTACTATTTCACATTCCCACACATTCAAAATCTCACCCCAGTCACGCTCAACTGGCATGCAGTCTTTCTGTCTGCGACTCGCCTAACCAATGACACTTATTATATGGCACCCTAATTAAGACATAAGTATGATGCGTGTCTAAAGACAAGTTAAGCTTCTGGGCATAAAATTTAGCAGTTAAAACTGATTATGAAAACACTGGGTTTAACCATATTCACGGTCAAAAAAAAACTTTGAAATGAAATGCGAACTTGAAACTTGGTATTTAAGCACGAAATATTTTCAAAATACCTTTTGTGTTTTAAACACCACTGCAAAATGTTTACCCCGTTTTTTAATCGTGAGTTTTCTACCGAACCTCTCTGCTGCCACGCACTTCATCCGATGGACACCTTAACGCAATAGAGCATCTTTGGAATTAACTTGAAAGAAGAATAAAAAAATATGACGACCAGTAGGAAGACTAAAAGAGGTATTTTTGTAAGAATGGCGAAATATTCCGAATGAAATCAAGTCTCTTGTGCATTCGATGCCGAAGCTTCTGACCTTCAACGGATTGAATTTCTGGGGTTATCTATGAAAGAATGTTCGAGTCATTAATTAACCTTTTCTCTCAGCGAGACTCTGGTTGCGGTGAACCTTCTCGATCAGACCAGAGAGACTTCGTAAGCCGCGATGGGCCTCCGAGCCTACAGTTTATAGAGGATTGTGCGACCTTTAGCAACAGGTGTGCGAAGATGGCGAAGCGACAAGCCAGCAGAGCGACGTATGGAGCGGGAGTAACCAGCGTGATTGACGTCTGCAGACTGCGAGCACTAGTCCAGTGGAGATAAATTTTGTTAGTGACAGACATTTGGGATGATTTAAATTAGCCGAATAAAAACTGATAACTTATTTCGCCACCAATCTGAACCGACAGAAATTTACGACGCGAAGTTCACATTTTATACCACAGTAATACTTGGGGCAATTCGACAATTGCAAACTCATCCATGTTTGGTTTAAAAATGTGGCGTTTTACATTTATATTCAAATAAATGACACTTCCGTGGTGCAGTCCGTTGCAATGCCATATTACGGTAAAAAAAAAAAAAAAAAAAGTATCCGGCTCGCGACCCAGGTAAGGCACACACACACATGACTTGTGCAGATTTAAATCTAAGTATACTGCATAAGCAGAGGTAAAGCGAGGGCATTAAAATTACAATTATTACATAGGCTGGGCACAAATTCGAAACTAATACCTCAACTCACACACAAATATAACCTCTAATTTGTTGGCATTGGGGTTTACGGTTTTATAAAATCTCAAGTGTTCATAGTTGCAGGATTGAGCAACAAGTTCTTATGCTCTCGATAGCCCCGCCTACGTGTCAATTTCTCTATTCAATTTGTCTTTAAGGAGTAATTTTTATTTTCGAGAACGATAATTGTTTACACTACTGTTTTCTCTACGTGGTACGCAGCACTATATTTCGGCAGAGTGGTTACAACAGGGTCACCACCTTTTTTCCATTGGAAAATTCCCTGACATTTCCCTCATTTCTAGACAAAAATTATCTTTTTTTCCATGACCTTTTGTTAACATTTATTTTCTGTAAGGATTGATGCCTTTGCATTATAACACACTTTTACACCAAATACTTCTCTGATGTTACAACATTGCTCCCTACATAAATTGCCAACAAAAATGTCTAAGCAATGTGTTAGTAACAAGAGCTTACTGCATAACCCTGGTGTATGGGTGTGAAATAATTCAGTTTATAAAAATGAAAGGTTTGCTTTGAAAGCAAGAGAAAATTATTAATGTGTAATTATTTTGAGAATTGTCGGGCATACGAGAGAAATTTCCTAATGCGCCGCTTTCTTCCTCTATGCACGTGGCAACTAGCCGGAATGAAATGACGCCACGCAAGTCTGCTTCCTTTAGACTGACACCAAGCGTGGGAAAAATGCTTAATACTTGCAAATGCGCCAGAATAGTGTCTGATTCTTAATTGCAAAGCCTGGTAAGTAATAAAATGACTGTTCTGTCACACTAAAGGAAACCCTCCATGATCTCTTGCTTACATAAAACATATTACCTTTTATTGACAGACATACACTGACAAAAAACAAATTTTCATACTATTTGAATGAAAAAAAAAACGAGACAATCTAACATAAAATCACTCTTGAGAATAGAATATTAACTACTTTAAATACTACACAAAACATAAAACTTACATTCAGTGTGTAGAAAAAAATGCAGAAAATGTACGCGGCAAAGTGAATTCACTGGTGAAATAAAATTTAATCAGTACAGAAAAATCCATTAAAATGAATAGGACCAATAGAATTGTGCTGTATTTAAATTTGAAAAATTCAGTTGTGAATAAGTTTAATTTCTAAATCACCTCTCAAAAGTAACAAAAAAATTGGCAATTTACATGAGAAATTAATGCTCAACTGGCTCATTTCTGTTTCAGCAATTACCCTTATTGGAATTTTCATAAATTATGCATGGCTATGGAGCAATAAATCTTTATCCACTTGCTTCTGGTTACTGTCTGATCAAACATTACACCCCTTGTAAATTACAGAAAAATAATTTAAAATTCAAATGTGTCTCTCTCATGAAATTCCTAATAATTTAGTGATCCACCCAGATCAAGCATATTGCCGCACACATACGTAAAAGTCATTTAAGTTTGTAGTACCATGCCCGTCTTAGATCATACGTATTCAGCATGTGCGGAGACGGCCGCAAACGTAGTTGAAGCACTTCCAATTCTAGGTGCAATGCCTTTTGGATCTCTTCATATTATGCCCCGCATATTTAATACAACTAGGCCTCCATAACACCTTTTCTACCATTACGATGGGCAGTAAGTACAAAATTAAAGAATCCTTGTAGACAAAACTATGTTAAACCACTTGTCATTGTGTCTGAGAGAGTCCTTAGCAGCGGGGTTCACACGGGGACACTAATTAGGGAAATTAAAAAAAAAGTAACTTCCTGATACGTTACAGTCTTATCAGTTCTGTAAATTAATTCATTCCTCCGTGGCCGAAACTGCTTGATTAAACCAGGCAAATTGCAAAGAGGAAAGATGACAAAATAACTATCACTTCAAAGATAATTGAGTTGAATTCACAAAACAAAATAAATAATTTAAGAGGCGATGTCCTGAATTACAATTCTAGCTAAGCCTGAGGGTAGGGTTTTAAAAATTACGTTTCAAAATAAGTAAACATTCAACTCAGCAGAAATGAAAACCTAACCAAAAGGTTTAAATGCTGAAATCGTTACAGCATTTAGTCCATAATCATTAAAACAACTTTATAAGATTCTGGTAGCGGTGCAGGATTGATGATAGAACCTGCCAAATATAGCATGCATATCACAGAATTCCCCGACATTTTCCTGTTTGCCNAGACAGTTTTCACATTCCCTGACATTTTCCTGTTTGCCAGATGAGTAGCAACAATGTACAAACGACCGGAACGCTCAGTTATGTACTCGTGACCTAGCTGACAAACGGTCGGTGAAAACTGGCTGGACCGCCATCACCGTCACTATGTACTAGCGGGCTCTGATGGCCAGAGTAAACTACTGGCACGGGTGGCTGTGTATAAATAGCACGCCTAAACCACTATTGACACAAAGAGTAACCGGCGACATCAGTGTTGCACCAAACAACGCGCAAAAACGAGGTGTGCCGTTCTGTTGACGGGTAAGTGCAATATCGCGTTCCTAAATGGGCGCCACTCCCAGCGCGGAAAACTAACGTTCGTAACTTATCCTCACTTTTTTAAACAAACTTTTTAAATATCGCACGTGACTGATTGTTTCCTAAATACTTCATAAATCAGAATAGTTTTATACTTCTGTTGACTTTTACTTACACTTTAACAGAGTAATGCCTAGTAAGAAATACCAGTAGTTTTCATTAAAAATATTATTAAACCGAGTGCGCACAAATGCGGCGCGTTGTTCATTTTGATATAATACCGGGCTAAGCTTTGTTTGCAAGAGGCCTGACAGTAGAACTTACACAGGATTTCAGAAAAGTTGGAAGTAACCATGAACTGACTATAGAGAATACAAAATACGTCAAATTGAAGTTCCATCATTGATACATGCGATGGTACGGTCGTGCACTGAGTCACGGAAACATCTAGTGGTAACTTTTGGAAGACTATCCCATAATTGCTACAACTGCAGCTCCAGATGCTGCAGACCCGTTGATTGCTGAAGCTGCCACCCCAGCTGGCTGAATACATGTTCTATAATCGACTAGTCTGCGTCAGGACGGATATCGACACCTAGAAGACGAAACCCCGTTCTGTATGTAGGCACTGCCCGTTGTAGACGCGCCATAAAAGGAAACGCACGAGGCCAGAGAAATGGTTCATCAATTTATTTATTCACAAACTTTTCGGTCTGTGACCAATTTACAAAACACAGTGTTCAACTATAGGTAAAAGAAATTTACACCATACTTCAGAATACAATGTTATTAATACAAGTTATTCAAAAAACCAAACTAAGAAAACTTGTATTAAAAACCATTTGATCAAGTAATGTGCAAATGTTTTCCTACACTTAGCTATTCACACTCCCACATTCTTGCTGTTTTTAGATATGAATAAACTGTTTTGATTCATCGTTACAGACAATAGTAATTCGCCTCTTCAAGGAAGAACTATTTTGACGTTCTAAAACTAAACCACAAAACAAATAAATCATTAAACTGTTATAGGCCTATTGAAAAAAAAACACAGAATAAACGATAAAGTGTTTAATTATGCTGTGTATTTGTGATTGCATTCTGCATCGGTACCAGTAAACAGTGTTTCGGTTTTTTTTACGTAACGGTTACAGATCGGCGAGCAGAGCATTCCACCGGTTGCAGGGCAGATACCAGAACGGCTTTTCGGAAAGTGGAACCTTTATTTCGTGGACGCTTATTAAATGATTTAATGTAAAGTTCTATATTTGAGCTGCAACTCGTTTCTTTTTGTTATGAAACCGTTCTTTGTGAAAACTGTTATTTGTTGGCACTACAACTGGAACACTATTTGGGTTCCATTTTAAGCCAGTCCGTGTTCGTTAAATGCTGTGTTACAGTCTCTTCAAGGTTTTGACAAAAATGAATACGCACATTGTTAACTTTCTGGATTCGATACTGGTTCCTTTAATAAAGGTCAGCAAATAATCCCGCACAATAACAGAAATACGATACATTAAAATCGCGTTTACTATTTCATTCTATAGGAGCAAGTTATTTTTTTATATTTAAAGTGAAGTTAAGATAGTGACAATAATCTGGAAGTATGCTTAGACAAATTCGGACCACTCGTGAAAATATTCCCCTTGTTCCTGTATTCATCACATTCTGGAAGAGCTGCATCACATCTAAAAACAGACGTGTGCTGCATACATTTTCTTAACATTTTTTTTACCAGTCCATTACTCTTAGGCGAGAACTTCTGGCGGTTCACCTTCAGGCTGCTTTGTTAAACCATTATATAATCCATGACGGGTCGTCACATATCGCCCCCGACATTTTTTTCTGATTTACATGACACACGCACTACCATGTCGTCAGTATTACCCTGATCACTACCAGTGAAGACCGAAAATCATAGATGATTGCTCGTCGTATCGTGACTGGAGGTGTGTCGCTCAACAACGAAAGCCGGATTTGTGCGCTGTCCAACGCTCGTCCATACTCGAGTAAGGTTGTTATCCATGGCCATACAAAACCTGGATTCTTCATTAAAGACGATGCATCGCCATGTCAACCATCCATGCCACCCAATTAAGATAGCTGCAAACTAAGTCTCAGTTATCGAAGTGTCAATGGGAGTCTGAGTAAGGGACTTTAAAAACGCAAGTCTGTAGTTTGCAAGTCGCCTCGTAAGATTGCGGGTGGAAATAGGGGTCATTAGTGATGCCGCTGCACGTTTGAGGATACTGTTCGTTGAGATCGCGCCTGTCGGACGATGAAAAATCCTCTCTTCAGCCTTCTTTTCTCTCATGCTGGACGCTGCCCCTTTTGGCAAAAAGCAAACGCTATTTCTTTACCATTGCGGTGACGATATTTATAGGAGTGACGAAGTTAAAAATAAATAATCAAGCAGTAAAGCCTGAATTTTAAATTTTTCTGTGATGAGGGGCTATCCCCGAGGTCGTGAGGGATGGAGGTCTTAATAAACATGAAACAACTAAATTCTATTTTTAATTTATTGACACAGCTATTATTTAAAACTTATCTCCACTATTACTCTTGTTATTCTAGTGAGCGCAATATTTAATGGTTAACTCAATTCTAATTAAATTCCTTATCAATGTATCTATATTGGTTACAGCCAATTCACACATATTCAATCTGTCTATTGCCATCATTCCAAATGTCTATCACTCGCACATCCAGTTCAACAGTCGCACCCGTCAGTCTCACTCTCCAGTGTACCGATGCTCGCAGTCCGCAGACTTCACTCTCGCCAACACTCTTCGCTCTGCTGTCTTCGCACACCTGGCGCTTAAGTTCGTACAATCCTACAGACTCAAGGCTCGGAGACCCGGCGCGGTTTTAGTCTCGCTGTCCCGATCTAGAAGATTCCCCGCACCCCGAGTCTCACAGAGGTAAGGGCGATGACCCAAACACTTTTTCAAAGACAATCCCCCAGAAATTCAATTCGCTGAAGGTCAGGAGTGCACAAATCCCTTGGCACACTGTTTCGCTCGCTTGAGCGGGAAGGGACAAGGGATGCGATGCGGACCAACGAGTAGCAATACAAATATAATTTATACTTTAGGCTACATTGCCTAAAAATGCTGACAAAGTAACTATCTTCATGAATTTAGTTTTCAACCAATAAAAACCTTTAGTAGTTCAATTTAAGGGGTCCGCCAACCTGGCGCTTGAACTGCATTGCAGTGTTTGAAATCCAGGTTGTTTTAACGAAACTGTTAAATGTGCAGCCAATGTGAACTACGAAAAGAACATACTTCAGACTATGCCTGTCACTTTCAAGACACCAAGCACATTAAGAACACAATCTCAGAGCACTCCAACATAACTAAAAATAGCCTTTCCATAGTGTATCTCAAAATATACATGTTATATACATACTGGGATACTCAAGGGGCATGCACTGAACCTTACTACACACTTTTCACCAGTACAGTGATAGGTTCACTGCTTAAAGTCCCATAGGTACACACAGTACTATAAGAGCACTGCACTTCAGTGCATAGTGGCTGTGAAGCACTTTATGTGCATGGGAGTGTAGGCCTTACCAATCCCTCGCTTCTCTGCCTTATGTGCTAACCACCTCCAGGTAAGCTGCACCCTTAAACAATCTTCAAGGACAGAATTTTGTTTGGGGCTCGGCTAATGTCTATACAAATCATAACAGCATTATATGGGGTACAATATAAACAGAATTACAAAACAGAAAAATCACTTTGGTGAGAAATGCATGAAAAATAAAACTATGCAAAACATACTCTATGCCACAACCCTTTGACATGCTTTGTCTTAAAAAATTAATTATTTAACTAAAAACTGCTACTGAAGCTGTACACATTTGCATTATTATTTACATCAGTTTAGTTAATTTGCCACGTCAGAAAACCTGTATGAGAAGACACTGCAATTCCAGGAGCTGAGTTTTCTTTGGGTGCTCCTATAAATATTCAACTGACACTTATTTGGAATAGGAATCCCTTTGGACAAAAATGTTGATTTTGAACATTCATACACTATAACATCGTTCCCTCAATGTTCACCAATGCCCAGCCCCATAAACTGTTTTCTCCCACGATTGACCATTTTTGACATACCATAGAGGATGAGTCTTTGAAACTGTCACTGGAGCACTAATATTGTGTCATACTTCCATTTGGATCAACAAAACCTTTCAGTAGTAAATTTGGCGTAACTTGTCAGTCTATACCACACCCATTGAAGCTTATTTTAACTCTGAATTTGTAGCTTTGTACCACGTGTATTAAAAATTACATCAGGCCTATATCTACCCAACAAATATTTGCTCCTTTTTAAGTATAGGGATTCTTCATCCCTAGACTCTTCAGACCTAAGAGTACTTAGGATTTATCCTCCCCTTGTCAAATTTATACAATTGTAGACAAGACAGTGGCCATATAATTATTTCTATAAAATTAGCAATGAAGACATGTTACAAATTACCCTCAATTCATGATTACTGACTACTGTTTGTTGTTAATAGCAATACATATCTTAAGAATAGTCAACCCAAAAACTGCCATACATACCATTTCTAAAGTTTTCAGTGAAATATCAAGCATCTCCCTTTATTTGAACAAAATTTTAATAATTTACTAATGATGCCAGGTCTTACATATTGCACACCTATCACTCTATTATTACAAGAAAATGAGAACACTTCTGTACATGACTACCCAGCAAAAGGCCCCACAATCTTAAGAAAGTGATATACAGAATGATTATAAAAGAATACCCCAACTTTGAAGGTCTATAATATCAAAACCAAACAACCTACAACCTTGATTGACCAATGAAATGAATCGTGGAACTGGTGATAATCAAACTTGTTTCACGCTCTTGTCAGCATGTCCGGTGTTACATTAATTCAATAAACTGGCTTACGTCCAGGTAACACCTGCCACATATACTACTATCACGCACATAAGCACTCGTACTTGAACCCTCCATTCTTAAATCACAAGCCTTCACACGGCCAGATTCTGACGTCACAACTCACGCGCACAGCAACACTCCACTAACCGCGAACCGCACAGTACTGTATATACCGACCAACTAACCTACAGTAAAGTCTACACATCCACAGCAGACAGGTGACTGCAGATTCTCATTTGTTTACTTTAAGCTATGCAAAACATATATATATATATATAGGTCTCTTTCAAAAAATTTGCTATTCTTTATAATTACTGTTCCTTCACTTCTGTGTGGCAACCTGTATGCTCGTGACATGTTTGAGATACTGTCATAGGAGTAGCATCTGCAGGTTATATTCAACTCTTAATTATTCAGAAATGTCTGAACAGTACTGGCTATTTCTTCAGACTTATTGCTCAAATGGCTCTCAAATTCCATTCTTAGTTACTGATACCATAGTATTCAGCTTCTTTCATTTTGGTCTTAAGATTTCAGCCATCAAAATAATTTTTTGTGTATGGTTTTAGAAAGGTAAAATGTATTTGCCAAGCATACACTGCTGTCTGTAAGATGTCCTGGCATGAATGGATCAAATTCTGCAAGAAACTATGACCCTGTGAAATTGCAATTGTTACTGTTGCCAAAGTGTATCTGTACAACAAATATGTAACCCTGTAAAAGCCAAATATTTTATTTCTGCAATAATACATTTCAAAACATTTCTTCAATAGTTGAATTTGTGTTCAAAATGCTCCACAAGCTTCTATACCCTTCTGCATTAAGGTTTACTCTCAGTTTTAGGTTTTCATGCTGGTGTTATGGTGAAGTGAATTATCATGTTCTTTGTTCTTGTATTTTTTGAATCATTTAAATACATATGTTGAATCCTGTAAAGTAAACATACCCTTTCCTTCATCAACTAGCAGGCAAGACATGGGAGATAAATATAACATTCCTTGGTAATTATCAAGTTTAGTGACTATTCTGAAGAAAAAAAACCCCAGAAAATGGTATATTTCCACTCTACTAATGATGCAGAACACGAATATACTAGGGGCATTAACGTCCGACTAATTTCGTAATATGTGCCCACCTAACCTAACACAACCTAACCCCACTATTTTACATTTGTAAACTAACCTAGGATTGTAGGGTTTTACTCTAACCTAGGTTTGTAGGGTTTTACACTAACCTAGGTTTGTAGGGTTTTACACAAACGTAGAATTTTAGGGAATTAAAGGAACCGTAAAACTCACCTAGGTAGGCGACGGGTCCTCATTCAATTCAACCTTATCTCACTTGACGAAACACCATGATCTACTAAAACGCCACATAGGCGAATATTACGCACTGAAGCACTCTTTCATAGTCAAATATTACGCACTGAAGCACTCGTTCATAGCCAAATATTACGCACTGAAGCACTCGTTCATAGGCGAAAATAACGCACAGAAGCACTAGATCATAGGCGAATATAAAGCACAGAAGCACTAGTTCTTGCTTTCTCAGTTATTAAATCAGTCGAATTGGGACGTTACAACTCACTCTGGCAACGACACAACGGCTACTGAGCTGTTCAAAAATTTCTGTTAAAATCACATGTGACAAGTGACTGCGACGTAACAATACCCACTACCCAATAAAGTGATGGCAGGAATCATGACGTCACCAAAAATCATGGCGTCCGACGTAAACAAAGCTGCGAACTCCTCGTACTTTTAACTATTTTATTTAATACATTCTACTTATTTTAACGTGACGCCCTCCTGAATATTAACAAGGTAAGCTGTGCAGAATCCATTAATGCTACTTTCATTTATCTAGGACGTTTCCTTCAGAAAAATCACTAAACTTAATAATTACCAAAAAGGTAGCTTGCAAATACACCTATCAGCATACTTGCATTTTGAAGCATAGAAGTCTGCATCAAAGTTTTATCACAGTCCACTGCTATAGGCCTATAGCATTATAACTTAAAAAATTTCACAGAGAATTGTTAAGTTCATGTAACTTATAACACAAGACAACTGGAACAAATGTCAACATGTTTATTAGTATGACAAAGGTGATGATAACTATGTTCAGAGCTAATTAAAATAAATATAAGTCAGAACAATTAGCAAATCATTAATTATATAATGTACAGAAGTTCACTGTTTACAAATTACAACTGATTTTTTTAACTTCAATCTAAAAAAAAGAATAGAAAAAAAAACACAAAATAAAAGGTAGAAGACATTTACTGATAGAGAAGTGCTGGGAGTAATACAGCTAGATTGAGTGCTGTGTCCGAAAACTGTGTACTTTTAACTGACAAAAATAAAATTCTAATGGAACAAAATGGTGGTAGGGCATTAAGAAATTGGTTAATTGCGCAAAAGTTTATTTTAAAAAAAAAAGAATAAATTAGTGGTTTTACTATTAATGCATTTAACAAATTGTGAACAAAATATAAATAATTAGTGTATTGCAGATGTTAGCTAACGAAATGAGGCGTGAAATCAAAGTTATGTTTCGCCTGTTACTATACACAACCAGCAAGATGTGTACACATTTGTTTTTTCAAGAAAACTGAAATATGACCAAAAAAAAGTAATGTTGAAACTTTAAGAAACTGATATAATTAATACAGTACAGTACTAAAGATGGTATGTGTAAGAAAAATTTTATGAGAAGTTTGTTAGATTACCGTTGACGCATTCTGCGTCCCTATATTTTATTCGTCAGAACACACGCTCTGGCAAAGCTCGCAGGCGGACGACCGCAATAAGGATTAAGGGTTTGGCGGACATGATGAGGAGAATGGCGCCAGGATGGCCCGGCGGAACGACCACGTGCGGAGGAAGGCAGATGCAGCTGCAACTCGCAGCTGCCGGGGACGCGGAGCCCACACCAGCAGCGGCGCCTGTCCCAGGCTAGCTACCACCATAAACATTGAGAGCTTTTAGTGGGCGTGCTGGGGAGAATAACGACACAGTATTCGGAGGCATAAGTGCGCCGAACCAAAGAGGCCACCCAAGAGTTCCCGCACGTGCAGAACGGAACAATAAACTTCCAGGCCAGAATCAAGGGGAAACGCCAGGCCAACTGCGGACCACAGGAGCAGCGGCCACGTGTTTTACGACTCAGGGGGGACGCGGCAAGCACCCCGGCCACGTGCAGGGACNTTCCAGGCCAGAATCAAGGGGCGGCGCCAGGCCGACTGCGGACCACAGGAGCAGCGGCCACATGATTTACAACTCAGGGGGGACGCGGCAAGCACCCCGGCCACGTGCAGGGGCGGTGCAAGTTGAATATGGCGATGGAGCCTACAAAACCACGAGAAGAAGGGAGAAACGGATCAGTCAGCCAAGGATCGAGCAGTCGATCAGTCAGTCGAGGATCGAGCAGTCAGGCAGTTGAGGACCTTAAGTGAGGCGTCCGGATCGAGAATGCATCACGACGTCGACCTCAGTCGGAGGCCGCCAAACGGGACGTACGGCGGGAAGAGTCCGAGAAAACGGCAGCCGGCCGTCGCCAAACGAAGAGTGCTGAGTGGACCCGGGAGGAGGAGTTCCGAGAGCAGGCGTCG
>NQII01000022.1:1818137-1893662 GCA_002778355.1 Clitarchus hookeri
CCCCCCCCCCCGAAGCCAATCGTGGCGTCAAACCATAGGTAGCCTACATAGAAAAAGGGAAGGGGAGTTGTCTCCTGAGTTCATGTACCAGTTAACCTGTTCAAGCAACAATAAAACTCTATTATGTGAACTCTCAAATAAAGTGTAATTTATTAGTAAATTGGACCTAGAGACAAGTGTCGACGTATTCCTACGCCCTATCACTGAGGGTTAACATCAAACATCAAGTGCTGGCGCCTCACGCAGCAGAGCAGATTCAATACCTACTTCCAAACTTCAGCATTGGCAGGTATCACCGTGTTAAAGCTGTTATTTGGTAGGTATCTGGTACTACACTTGTGCAAATTGGTAAACATGTATTTATCAGTACATACATTTCTTTTGAATATTTTCTGACACCTGTATTGTGTGACCACTGTTGATATTGTCACTTAAGCCCACGTCACTTGCCATATTAAATTTTTAATTTACTTCTTCCTGATTCAAATTTAGGAGGATTTATTGAAAAATGTTACAATAGAAGCTTAGATAATTACCTTACCCATCATTATGGACATAGTATATGATGTATTACATATTTATGCCACAATTAACTTAATGTTAAATTTTATATTACTTCATTTTCACATTTTAATGACAACCAGAGAACATCTATTAACAATCAGGTACAAAATTTGCATAGAACCATGAAATGTAATGCTTCTATAATGAAACATTTTCAGTAATGACAGTGACTCTTCTGTTATCAAACTAAAACAAATAATTTCTGTATAAAGGATGACACAGCCTCTTAAGTCATTGCCTGCATTTACTTTCAATTTTAACATGTCAAAAAATTACCAGGCAATTAATGTGTAAACATTTACGCAATTTTGGAAAGCTATTCCTTACATTCTCACCATGCTAAAAATGTCTATACTATTTGCAACTTATGCCCAAAAAAAAAACTTTATAATCCAAAACAGGAGGGATTAATGCCCCTCAATCCAACTTGCAGATTTAAAAGTAGTTACACAAAGAAGAATTGTTACATCAAATTGGTATGGACCCTTGTGTTTCCCTCCTCCCTGGAGAGGTAGTAGTAAACATAATAATAAACATTATTATTATTATTATTATTTCCAACTTGCAAATGGGCTATTACCCAGAGACAAGCGCATCCTTCGCTCATCCATTTTGACATACTTTCCGAAGTAAAGATAGACTAAGGCAATGTCTGAAATGTATGCCCTCCTCCCCCTCCCTAATAACTTTGAAATCAGACAACTGAATTTAACAGAAATAGGTCCACATAGTATTTAGTAAGGAGACCAGACTTTTCTACTTTTTAATCATGCCAGGTACTTATTTTTAAAATTGCAATATTTTTTAAATTTAGGCTACTATATTATATCTCTGGAACCAATTACCTGATGTAAACCAAATTTCGACCATTGAGTGTATTACATAAGCATTGCATTTAGAAAGTGATGTCATTTATCTGCCATTTTGCAAGATAGCACAAAGTGAAAAATTATAAAGTTTTTCCATTATTTCTCAGGAACAATTTAACCAATTTATACAAAATTTGGTAAGTTGGCAGTGCATGATGTAAGCAATGAATTAGAAAACAGGTGTAAATCAAACAAATTAAGCATTTACAATATATCTCTGGAACCATGTAACATATATAAACCAAATTTGGTATATTAACAGAGCATGATATATGCACTGAATGGTGATAATGTAATCAATCTGCCATTTTGGAAGATAGTGCAATATAATAAAGTTTTTGTTATATCTCTGTAGCTACACAATTGATTCTGACCAAATTCAGCATTTAAGTAATACTATTGTAGGCCATGTTCATATATACCATTTAAAAGGATAAGGTACTTATTTTTAAAATGGCAGTACTTTAAATATTTTAGGTTTATTTGCAAAATCTACCATACTATTTGTGTAGTTTCAACCAAACTTGATATACTGTTTTATCTTTCACAAACATCAAATGTGTCAATTAATAGCATCTTTTGTATACCATTTTGTAAGATAGTACCACATGAAAATAAAGTTGTAATGTTATATTTAGGAAGACGATCAACCAATTCCTACCAAATATGGCACTCTGTAATACTATTGTAAGTCGTGTAAACTGACATGTTTTAGTGGGTCAGACAATTATTTTCAAAAAGGCAGGCATTTAACCGTTTAGAATGCTATAGCATATACAGATATAGAGCATTATCTACAAAAACATGCAAAAAATTTCAAATTAACTTTGTATGCTGGCAGTCTCTATTACAATCAACAAATTTGTCTACCCAGAGCTGTTTTGCCCCCCATTTTGTTATAATTAAAAAAAAAAAAAAAAAAAGGTGCCATATGAATAAGTAAAGTGTTGTCATACTTTCTCGGGAAACAATAAACCAATTCCTTCCAAATTTGGCGAACAAGTAATACTGCGGTAGGCCATATACATTGATAGGCCATGTTTTACAAGAGCCAGGTACTTACTTTGAAATAACACCCATATAAACATTTTAGCATAACATGCTATATCTACGAAAAAATGTAACCAATTTCAAACTAACTTTGTATGCTGACAGTATATATACAAGTATCAAATGTGTGAAAACAAACTCATTTGTTTACCATTTTGGAAGATAGCACCCTAAGAGAAAATTAAATTTGCATGCCCTATCTAGGGAAATTCTTAACTGACACCCACCAAATTCAGGCTACAAGTTTTTTTTGTAGTCCATCTAAACATACTTTAAGAGGTAGTAGTCACATATTTCAAAATCACAGCAATGTAATTTTTTTACATCAGTATGTTATATATCACAAACAATTTCAACCAAATTAAAATGTAACAGTATCTATAACAAACATAGAATGTGCGAAATAATCTGTTTTGTTCTCCAGTAATGAAGATACCACCCTATGAGGAAAGAGTTTTTTTGTCATATGTCTGGAACCAATCAACAGATTCCCACTGAACTTTTCACACAAGTAGTACTAGACTAGGCCATGTTTAAAGTGTGTGTGGCTTTATTTACTGTATGGCTGCAATATAATTAATTTACATAAGTTTACCATATTATTATTAAATAATTCCACATATTTTAGTATCTATTAGAAGCATCATATTTACCTATACAGAGCCTGTTTTAGGATGTTTTGTACAAAAGCACCAAATGAGAAACTACAGTTTTTATGCTATATCTCGGGAATCGACCAAACCATTTCCACCAAATTCTGCACACAAGTAGTGTTACGGTGGGCCATCCAAAACTTACATGATTTAAGCTGGTACTCATGGAATTTTTTTCCTTCAAAATGATGTTACATGTAAAAATATGATGATGATAATAATCCTAGTCTATCAAAACTTTAGATTGATTACTATTAAAGTTGATGTTCCAAATCTTAGCTCCATGATATAGTTTGTTGCATACCAGTTTACTGTACAAGGTACCATGTTTTCGAGTCTAAGGTACAGCACATGTGTATTTGTAGTTGTCTCACTAGTATTGCAATTGTTTCTAGTTGCATCTCAAATGAAATCGCTCAACAAGACACCCCTACCATCTTACCTATTAATAACCTCATCAAAATTATTCGCATCCACATAATAAAGTAGGCTTATTAATTATATTGATAACTTCTTGTTTACTCTTCAGTCCCTTCCTAAATCGCTCAACCCCCTTCATCACCGCCAAATCCTGCAGCACAACCCACTCCCTCACTGTTTTCACCAGCATGAACTGCCTTTTTCCCGTCTGTCTCCATAACCTCTGGAACTTTCTACTGTTTGTACCTCTCCTTCTGTACGCCCCCCTTGACTAATGCCCACTTAACTTCCCCATCCTCCACCCCGTACATCCTGACCAGCATCTCCACTGTCTGTCCCTTAGGGAGGGAGCTCCAACCCAACGCCATCATTAAGGATGGCCTAAAAATCCTTTCATCCTCACCTCCTCCCCTCTGCCTTACCAGTTTACCTTTAACCCACCTCGCTGCCACACTTTGCATCTTCAACTTTGATACTTCCTCTTCCACATACGAGTCCCAAGAGACTACAGCTGCATGAAATGTAATAGTGGAGAGAGCTATGAATATAAGAAAATTAGTTCAATAAAACCCATTAAATTGATATAAAATGTGTTTCAGTTGCATCACTGAACTGTGTTAAATGCAACCAGACCTCCCAAAACCAAACCTAAATTAACAATATGTGAATCATAGGGGATGTGTGCCAACATGCTAAAGACGTACAGGAATAAACTACAGTAATCTAACTGTCTGAATAACGTTTAATCCTGTTATACTTTGTTAGGCTTACCTTCTTTATATTAACGAGACGATTGTAATACGTTCCATGGAAGTAGTACAACATATATTTATTTATTTATTTACATGCATCGCCATGCTACATTTGTGCTACGAAGGTGTAAACAAGTACAATTGTGGCAGTCCACTTAGGAGTTTTCTGTAACGTATAGCGATCTGTCGACTATTGTACACAGGTGTGTGCGGTTGACGGTTAGGGAAATGTAGCAATGGTCATTCACTGTTCCGTATAAAGGCTTATGATTTACGAATGGAAAGTGATAGCATGAGTGTTTCTTCGGGGATAATTTCCATGAGAAGTGTTAAATCTAATTATTGTGCAGAAATACAAGTGTGTGGTGTTTAGACTCATTAGAATATAGGGTAAATATGTCCTATACATGAATTATCAGCAAAACATCGCCAAGGAGTTATATTTGTTGCTTACATGGGCGAGTAACTTAATTTATAGTCTAGTTTTAGCTTAGAAATCTTGTTCAGTGTAGTGAATTGTACAGTGTAGTACTGCATGTTAGCAAGGGAACTGGGGGGATTATGTACTGCTGGCACGTTCCTGAATTACACCTAACTTCAGGATAGGTTGATGTTTTTCCTTGGTGTTTTATTACTTGTGAGCCTGTGTAAATGGTGTTCAAGTGTAACTCCTTCGCACTGAAAATATGGATCAAGGATATCCAAACATTATGCACTGAGCCAGAGTTCCAGCACCAGCTGGGAAGTTGATTCCCACAACAGTGATTCAAGCACGAAGCACTCAAAAATGTGTGAAGCTTGGAATTTTATGTAAAGAGTATAACAGAAGGGGTGTGTGCTCCGCACACAGTAGTAGAATACAAATATATCATAACCCCCATCAAATTCGTGTTCAGTAATGTTCGAGTTCATTCCATTTTCAGAGAATTTTTTGTCAATAATTGTGAAAGTCCTTAAAGTAAGATTAGGTCTTCAACATTTGACATGGTAGACACCCAATAGACAAAAATTTTATGTGTGTTATCCATAAATTTCCCCGATCTTCATAACTCTCCCTACTATTGCATTTGGTAGGCTGGTGCGTACGTACTGAGAATATCACGATGCCCCCATCAAATTCGTGTTTAGTAATGTTTAAGTTCAAGTTAATACCATTTTCAGAGAATTTTTTTTCAGAAAGCCCACCTTTTTTTAACAATTACATCCATTCACAAAAATTGCTAAACTACACTACAACCCAAATTGCCCAATCTTAAAAATTTGATTTCCCCTGACGGTACCCTCCTTTACAGTAAACTTTCAAAGTAGTGCCTTGCAAAGGGCTTTAGAAAACACCTATTCTAAAACACTAACTTATGCTTTCCCTTGTGCTTTATAGCATATTCCAATTAACTGCACAAGTATTCTCTGAATACAATTAGCATGTCGCTGACAAACGAGAGCTTGACTGTCATATCTGGGCTCAAACAGCTGCACTGACAATGGAGACGGTGCAGAAGTTATAAAAATTACATTACAGCACACTTTTGCAATGCTTGTAATCACAGTAATTACAGGTAAGCACTTCACCTATGCAAATGTAGTGTCTAAAGCAGGAAGCACTTGACCAATGCATACATGAGTATAATAAATTGAATTCGCCAGTGTTACAGAGTTCAGTTGCATATTAAAATATCTTCTATGAGCAATCAACTTATGCATGCAAACTTAACCATGCCTACCGAGATAACAAATTTTACCTTATAGAAAAAAAACGCCAAGTTAAAAGCATTTAAAAATAAACGAGTGTGTGTGATTTCGACAACTTCAGTTAGGATCATTTTAGGCTTTTAAATAAAAAGGTAAAAAAATACTGAAACGTATGGCACAGGCCTACACGAGTAATTAAGCATAGTCTGAAAGTTGTCAAAATTGGAAAATGAGACGGTACCATTACAAAAAAAAACACCTAGTATTTGGCAACGCAAACTCATTCGCAAATTAATTCTTACGTTTAAAACGTTATAAATAAATAAGCTGCACACTCCTCATTACGGACACACAGGCTGTTTTTAATTATGTCGAAGCGCGTTTTCACATTACCGGTAGACTGCATTAGTTACCATTCTATGAATAATCTTTCGTGGCAAAAAAATTTCGAGGGTGGCGGCAACAAATATTTCCAACCCGTGTAAATTACAATAGTAAAGTAAACTAATACATAAAACTGAGAAAATTAAAGACTGTACCTCATTCTCCAGTTCATTTCGAACACAAATGCAGGCTGCTCTTCGCCTGAAGCCATCTTCGTCATATATTCGTGTAGAATTAGGCTTCTCTTTCACCATCTTTTGCCGGGTATCAAGAGGTTTATCAACGTCTGCCACGTTCGGAGCAAACCAATTAGGTTAACCAGAAGTGCTTTATGTTAATAACGTATTCCCCGGTTAGGATATTCACCGAAACAACACATCAGCGCCCGCCACAACACATTGTCCACCGGTTACTGACTTCCTCTAAAAAATTAACACCATTTACCTACACCACGCGGTGAATCACAGTCTGCCACGACAATACGATATTGATGAGCACCAGAGCTACAACTCAGTGTGTTAAAACACTACGAAAACAGATTGCTAGAAGTACCCATCATCACCGCCTGCAAGTTAAGACGAGAATGATTTGATTAACCCATCCTAGAGGTGGGTCACAGAGCATCAAAATGCTATTTTGTAACTGATACCCAAATGTAACAAGTACTGGATATGAGAAAACAGCCAAAATTTCAGATACAGTTAGTAACACTTTAACGTTCGTCGCCAGTATATTGCGTGTATGAAACAATAAAATTTTAATTGCATTAAAAATGTTCGGTTAAGACAAAACGGAATTTCTTGGTTTAAATTTGGTGACTGCACAGTAGTTTAACATTCGTCGCCAGTATATTGCGTGTAATTCTAATTATGATACAATAACATTATATTTACATTAAAAATATTCGGTTTAAAAAAATGGAATTTCTTGGTTTAGATTTGGTGACTGCACAGTTGAGTTACTAAGAATTTTTTTTAAGAGGATAATTTTTAACTATGTTTTCGTTTACACGATTTTTACATATAACAAGTTCACTATCCTTTCTGAAACATCTTTGCGTAAAAAAATCGTCAATTATAAGCCTGTTCTTATTAACACTTTATTTCCATATAAAAAAATATAAACACGTACTTTATAACATGCGTACTCAATAACACGCGTTCTGATGCATGGATTAAAGATTATTTCTTAAATTTAAAATGGCAAGCCATTATATAAGTATAAAATACTTCTATTTATTTGAATTTTATCAAAACGCATTTCAAATTGATCGGATGAATTATAAAAACGTCTCAAAACAATTTTAACAAATCAGTTATATAACCTAACATTCTACCATGCTATTTTCGCTAAACATTTTGGCAGAAAAGCTGATAGTATATATTAAACATACGCCCCCTACTCGACAGACAGACAAAGCAGTGACTCACTCGGGAAGCTCTGGGATTTCCGTAGACTAAAGAGGAGGTAGGCCGATCTCGCTGGTTGCGCACAACTAATCTCAATGACCTAACATTGAACTGCTTTACTGCTAAAATGTATAGCTATAACGGAAAGGATTGGATTTCAGGTTCGAAAGCAGCATTCTAAACAAGGGCTTTGGGATGTTTTTATAATACCTCTAAACATTTGTAATGATGTTTGTTTAAATTAATATTGGTAATTGTGTCTTATTAATATAATATATATTAAAATATATATANAGGAGGTAGGCCGATCTCGCTGGTTGCGCACAACTAATCTCAATGACCTAACATTGAACTGCTTTACTGCTAAAATGTATAGCTATAACGGAAAGGATTGGATTTCAGGTTCGAAAGCAGCATTCTAAACAAGGGCTTTGGGATGTTTTTATAATACCTCTAACCATTTGTAATGATGTTTGTTTAAATTAATATTGGTAATTGTGTCTTATTAATATAATATATATTAAAATATATATANTATATATATATATATATATATACATACACACATACGCACGCACATACACAAACACATACGTCACTGTTGACCATTTGACTAAGACAATTGTGTTTAATTGAGGAGCCCAATGTTGGGGTGCATGCCCAGATGTCGAATAAGCGATCTACCTCATCTTTAGTCAATGGGAATTCTTGTATCTGATACAGAAAGTATCAGATACTTTGTATCAGATAAAGAACAGTACTGTATTAGTTTGGGGCATGTATAGAAAATAGCTGTAACAAAACATTTCTGCCCCTTCGCTTATCAATTAAAAAAATACAAGATATCTAAAAGCCATGTGACATTGATATCACTTCGGGAACAACTAGGTAACACGCAGAGCAAGCCTGCTAGCAAACTGCACCCAAGTGTTCCCTGATAACTCAAAGTATTTTTTATGTCATATCGACTTCCTTGTTTATAGGACAGTTGCCACAATAATAATATAAATAATCGAGGAAAAATTAAAATAAAAGTTTTAATTTTTGTAAATAAAAGTGTTATGAAATATTTATATTACAGTCGAAGTTGATATAAAATGGTGTAGATTGTATCACAAAATACATTCTGAAATAGTACAAAACACATGATCATTGTAAATTTTAAATATAAAGAGATAAGTAATAGGACCAGTGATAAATATCAATTGTCTTTTGCCTGTGTGACACGATACAATTATCCGCACAAGCTTCCGCGGCTCTCTCTTTAAAGTATCTCAAAAAGCAGATCTCGAACGTGAAATACATCACGATTGTTGTAATATATGCCATATATGTGTTTGCCAAGATGTGTCAGGGTGGGAGTTTCCTTGAAGTATTCCATGCAAGATTACATGGCCGCTGGTATGTTTTCAAGCAGGTTTTTTTTTTTTTTTTTTTTTTTTTTNGACACCGCAACAGCACACCACCTTATTGACAGAAATGGCCATTAGAAAAAGCTTAACGAAGTGACAATTGCAAAGTATGTTCCAATAAAATGTGAATATTGAGTTTGTTTACATAAATATTAGGCGGAAGAGACCCAAATGTTTGAGGATGTATTTGAATTATATGAACAAGTGGGGTTTTTTATATGCTATTTTGTTAATATTTTGGACCTGTCCTATACTGTACAGAGACTGCTGACAGTCTACATGATAATAAGGAATGTATGTCTCTATGTATGAATTGTTAAGATAAACTTGATGGAGTGCGGCATTATATTACCAAAGTTAAAATTTAAGTAAAAATGCTCTGCGCCGAATATGGTTGCATCAGTAAACGTTTATCATTTACATTTTTTGGTTCCAAAGTATGTCCATATTTCTGTTGTCCCCGCCCCTCGGAAAGCTAACAACAAGTAACAAGAAACTAGACGAATCACTTTTTCATTCATTTTTGAAGGCGACACAATATTGTTCTAACTTTTTACTTGTTTACTACCAATTTTTTTAAAAAGTTTTTTGTTTGTTCATTAAAATTAAATTCTATTTTATTATTAAATTTACCATCAACAGCGTTTCCTTGTTATTCATAATCAAAACTACAGTTTTACGTAACTTTTTTCTTTGTCAATTTGTGTATAAGCTATAAAAATTAAATCTTGATTTAAATACTTTATAGGGTATTTAGTTGCGGTTTTTTTTAGCAGTGGAATTGAATTATATTTGTTCCAGTAAATGGCTTAATTTATAGGAAAAANTATTTAGTTGCGGTTTTTTTTAGCAGTGGAATTGAATTATATTTGTTCCAGTAAATGGCTTAATTTATAGGAAAAACAATTTAAACAATGTCTGCTGTAAATCGACCATTTTTATAATCCTTTCATTAAATTTTAATGCATCCAGTCATATTAGAAGAGGCAGCTTATACCCTCTATACATGTACATATTTCAACCGTTATATTTCAGCCAATTTGCTCACAAACACGAATTACATTGTATGTTCCAGAAACATGTGAATGTTGAGTTTGTTAGCCGTGGTTTGCATATTATAAATTATTGTTTGTGAAAATTTGAACACCCAAAAATTATGGCCCGAATGAATTCAAATCAGAGGATATGTAGAACAGAGTACTGGCAAAGAGTGTTTACGATTGCAGAGAGATAGTGTTCACATGGGCCCAGCAGCGCTCTCTCTTGTGTGAACGGATCGTAAACATCATAGGGTGCCATATCAGCATGTCAGTGAGTTTGAATGGGGCAGAAAATTGTTCTCTGGGAAATGGCTTTGTCATTCCGTGAAATTTCGGCTCATGCAGGGCATGTTGCCAAAAGGGTGATGCATGTATGGCACCAGTGGATAGAAGAAGGTCGTATGCAGCAACGAGTGGGTACTGGACCATGTAATATGACCACGAACGCCTCAGATGTAAATATGCACGTGAATGCCATCGCTGGTGTGCCTAGTGGCAAAGTGTAGTATTTTCAGACGAGTCCCATTTCAAAGTGCCCTACAGGGTTGGCTGCATACATGTTAGACGCTACGATGGTGACCACAATCTGGTAGTCTGCAATGTGGAGCGGCATAGCGGACAAATGCCAAAGGGCACCCTCCTCAGTATGAGAATAGTGGGCATCAGAGCAGGTCGCATCATGCAGCTTGGGGGTGAAGCAACATTTTTATTTAGATCACTTCACTGCGATAGACTTTAATCTATCGGAACATGTTATTTGATAACTTCGTGCACACCCGAGTACGCCTGCTTTCCAGAGCATAATCACGACCCCTCCTGCATAATTTCCAAATTAATCTTTTGTTCAGTGTCCGCCGAAGCTTTGTTACCGCAGCTTAGGCCAGTGCGGAGCCTCATGTTGCACACCAGCTTCTTTTTATGTACCATCACATCTTGACTTTCTTAAATATGATGTGGTCGAGGTGACCAAGCGCTGGTTGAGTGTAGAATTGCCTGCCGCCATAACTCTGACGTGGTCAAGCAATGACTCGGAGAAATTCTTGTCCCTAGTTGGGGAAGCCAACTTCACGCATGGTGTTACCAGAGCTGATGATGTTGGAAATATGTGCCCGGCGACATAGCCCTGCGGTGAGCTGATGAAATGAGGATCGTTTCGGTCGTGAGCCTAGGGGACTCTGGTTAACACTCCATCACATATGATGGCTAGACTTTTTATTCTGCCTCACAGGCCTCAATTAATTTACAAATGAAACACTTACGATGCTTATGGAGTTATTTCTTCCTTTCTACACCTTAATGAACACACACAACTTTAGTAAAAAAAACGTGGCCTTAACGGCTTGGGCCGGCGACCAAATGGCTTTATAATGTGAAACGCGATTGCATTTAAAAAACTCTCCGATGAGAGTAACGTTGCTCTCCCCTTGGCGCTATAACAAATAAAATTAATGTAGGCCAAGTACTTCACTTCAGATAACGTCACTTATACTCAAGTCCTTAAGATGTCGGCACCGAGGGCCTATGCGGAGCGAGAGACTTACACGTCTTGATGCGTTCAAGTGCTGAAGAGAACTGGGAGGAAGCGTGGGCCGGCTTCCGCTACCTGAGCCCAGCCGACACCGAGCGGCGAAACAATGAAGCACAATATACACAAAAAAATGATTATGAAATGAAAGTGACATGAATTAAATTACCTAAAACAACATAATTTTTACTTATACAAATGCACAATAAAAATGATTATATTAATCCTAAACGTTTCCATCGTACCAGCCACAGTATTACCAAGAGTACAATGTCAAATGTCCCTGGCTGTGTCTGTGTCGACCGTCTTTCATGATGCCAATTATGATATTAATTATATACACTTATACAATTAATAACACTGAATAAATACCCCCATGCAATTATGAACACTGCTGCAATTATAAACACTGATGCAATTATGAACACACTCACTCGTGCCCACAAGCCCTATCGGTGTGGTGTGTCTGGTGTAGTGGACACAAAACTGTGGCATTCAGAGTGGGCACAAAGGAGCTCGTGAACGTGAGGTTCATGCTTCACATCAACTCAGTGGAGATTTATTGAAGTGGATTTTTCGGTCGCCAGTCATGGGGGGCCTGGGTGCCTCCATCAGTTTCCAGATGATGTTGTCTCACACTTGATATTATAGTATTTACATCTTATGAAGAGACTGTGGGCTGTATCGTATGCCTGAAATATATTAGAAAAATTATGGGAGGTACTACAAAGGGTGTAATATCCTATGTATACCGGAGTACAATGAATCAACATTCATTGGACTTTGTAAAGCTGTTTACTCACTGAGTTTGATTACATGTGAATAATGAAAGAAAACGATCCCATCACTTACGACTTGCCAGTGACCTTAGCGTGAAAATGAGTGTGGTGTTATGCGGATACGCGGTAGCATTAAGCTTTCAGGTGAAAGTGCAGGTCGTTCTCGCCTCGGTACAGAAAAGAAAGAAATCAAATGTTATGGTTAATCAGGTTATTATTGATATGAAGTGATATCAGTTTAAATGATGGTGCTGAGGGGGGTCGCATAGCGACCAACGCTGCCGGTTTGGCTCGAGCGCTGAGACGAACTAGATGATTGGCGTCGGCTTCCGTACCAAGTGATGAGAACCGACGTCAAACACGGAATGGTAAAACATGACATAAGCACTATGCAATATAATACCAATTGTGAAAAATTTTATAAATTAAATAAAACACATTGGTTAAAAAATGTCAGTTAAGGTTGATGTTGTGAAGTGAACGGTGAGTGTCATCGCACAAAATTGATATTACTATGATGGAGGCCTTTGTAGGCAATCTCTCTTTATGAAAACATAATTGCTCTTTTATAAATAAACATTAAATACATTATTATGCTTTCTTGTGAAAAGTGTCTGTATTCCATGTCCTGTGACGTGTTTTTATTTCACTTGCTACATGTTGCCATTTGGCTGTCTCCTGAAAGGATGGACGAGTCCACCTGGGCAACGGTGTGAGGGATGCCATGCTCGATATCTCCAAATACAATAAAACCCACCCTTGAATGTAGCTGTGAGTGAGATGATGTTGTTTGGCGTGTACAGTAGACAAATAAGCTCTGCACCTCATTTTCACTTTATGATATTACCCATATAAGGTCTGTTTCAGATGTACGCCAAGATTGCCTTACAGAGATAGTGGATGGAGCTGACAGCATTTAATCGAAATTAAGATATGAACAGAAAATATACCTAAACACACAGCAGAGAACCTTATGGAGCTATCCTAATTCAGAAGTATAACCACGCCATATTGGAGACGCTGAATTGTGGTTATAAAACTAACGTAACACATTCTTTCTACTTACAAGATAATTCTAGGTTAAGATGTAATTTTAGTATTAGCGTTGTTATTTCTGCAGTTTATCAAATAAACGTGCAAAATATAGAAAGGCATTTGAATATTCCCATTACGTTATTCCCTTCGCAAAGAATGCAAAGGAATCGAATTTTGGTCGCCGCGAACTGATAATCGATTAATTTGGAAAGCTTTTTGTGGAGACCAAGAGATGGCAGCACATTAGCGTTGGTTCTTCAGTGCCAAATGTTAGCCGTGACTCGTCTTTCCGCCGCATAGTGTTGTTTTTATGTTGCAGTGAAGAAGCGCGACAGTTCTTGATGGAACAGAGATGTACCTACACCGCAGGTTTCAAAATGAAAGTGATTATGTTCGCTGAAGAGTTTGGAAATCGAGCCGCGGGCCATGCATTCGTAGTAAATGAAACGTTAGTGAGGGGCTGGAGGAATTTTTCTCACTTATAAGTCGCACCCCAAGTTTTCAATAAATTTTTTTTTTAATAAAATGTGCCACTTATATGCGATAAAATACGGTACCATTTATCACAGTGAAATCTTTAACCTGAGTGCTACTTCCAAAAGTTTATTATGTAAAATTTAACTTTTTCCTTACAGCAAATATGTAAATAAATCTTAATACAATAAGTAAACTTTAATTAAATTATATAATTAACAGTTCCGATATATACTTCAATCTACCTTTTTGTATGTATTACAACATTTCGCTAAATTGATTAGCATTTTTTAGACATTTAGAGAATTTTATTAAAGTATATGACAGTTGAGATTACATGGCATTGTTTCTCTTCAAAAATAAATTTTGGTAGTTCCCACATGGACACTGTTAATAAAATATTTGACAGTTCCCACAAGGCACTGTTTGTTTACAAAATATTTGACAGTTCCCACATGGCACTGTTTACAAAACGTTTGACAGGTGTCACATGGCAATGTTTTGTTTACATACTGCGGAAGGATACATAATCGGCTCCCTGAAAGTAGATATTTAGCAGGGTTTCAGAAAATCTTGAAGTTACCGTGAATACATTATACTCATGATATTCTACTGAAAACTTATTAATCCCTACTTTTAATTACTACCTTATAATATACACTAAGGCGACAAAAGTCATGGGATACCTCCTAATATCGTGTCGGACCTCCTTTTACCCAGCGAAGTGCAGCAACTCGACGTGACATGAACTCAACAAGTCGTTGGAAGACCCCAGCAGAAATATTGAGCCTAGCTGCCTCCATATACGTCCATAATTGCGAAAGTGTTGCCGGTGCAGGAGTTTGTACACAAACTGATCTCTCGATTATTTGCCATAAATATTCGATGGGATTTATGTCGGGCGATCTTGGTGGCCAAATCATTTGCTGGA
Source organism: Clitarchus hookeri (assembly GCA_002778355.1). Lineage (NCBI taxonomy): Eukaryota > Metazoa > Arthropoda > Insecta > Phasmatodea > Phasmatidae > Clitarchus > Clitarchus hookeri. The sequence goes on from NQII01000022.1 coordinate 1,833,124, forward strand.
ATTGTCCAGAATGTTCTTCAAACCAATCGCGAACAGTTGTTTCCCGGTGACATTGCACATTGTCATCCATGAAAATTCCATAGTTGTTTGGGTACATTATGTCCATGAATGGCTGCAAGTGGTCTCCAAGTAGCTGAACATAATACTTTCCAGTTAATGATTGGTTCAGTTGGACCAGAGGACCCAATCCATTCCATGTAAAAACAGCCCACACCACTATGGAGCCACCACCAGCTTGCACAGTTCCTTGTTGATAACTTGGGTCAATGGATTCGTGGGGTCTGCACCACACTCGAACCCTACCATCAGCTCTTACCAACTGAAATCGGGACTCATCTGACCAAGCCACGGTTTTCCAGTCATCTAGGATCCAGCCGATATGGTCCCTAGCCCAGTAGAGACGCTGCAGGCATTGTCGTGTTATTAGTAAAGGCACTCGAGTCCGTCTTCTGCTGGCAGAAATCAGTACAGCCAAAGTTCGCCGCATTGTCCTAACAGACACGTTGATTCCTGCCGTTATTTCACGCAGTGTTTCTTGTCTGTTAATGCTGACCATTCTGCTCACATATTGTTGGTCTCGGTCATTAAGTGCAGGCGGTCGACCACTGCATTGTGCATGGTGGGAGATTGTGCCTGAAATTAGGTATTATCGGCACTCTCTTGACACTGTGGATCTCGGAATGTTGAATTCCCTAACCATTTCCGAAATGGAATATCCCATGTTTCTATCTCCAACTACCATTCCGCATTCAAAGTCTGTTAATTCCCGTCTTGTGGCCATAATCATGTCTGAAACCTTTTCACATGAACCACTTGACTACAAATGAAAGCCCAACCAATGCACTGCTTATTTATACATTTTGTACGCGATTCTACTGCCATCTGTACAGTTGAATATTGTTATCCCATAACTTTTGTCACCTCTGTGATTCACTGCCTTAGAAATTCACCTGTGTGCATAGCAACTTATTCGATTCTGCTATAAATACTGCAATTTCTTGTCATTGCCCCTAATTTTCTTCATTATCTCGATATAATTTCTCTGTCTGTTCGCATAACATATGTCTGTCACATACATGGTTAATCAACCTCCCCTCTTTAAAACACACTTAATAGTCGCCATTTTTAAAATGGCAAATATCGGCGCATCAGCTCTTTCTGCGAGCAGACAATTTCGGTGTGGGCTCAACTAGTGTATGTTGCTCATGCGAAAAACGCAGACAAGAGCTGATTTGCTGTTCCAATTTTCCACTCTTTCTTTTCGGTGATCTCGGCGTACATATGAAACAGGCTTTAAGTTATATTATTCTACTCAGATTGGGAAACTTACTGATGTTAGTTAAGCAACAAATTTTTTTTCGCCATCATGAAAGCGCTGGTATCACATGTGTACCAGTTTGTTCCCTATGTTCTGCATCTAAATACAAAATAATTGCAACAATCTATTATTATTACTATAGCCTGAGGGCACAAAATTGATTGTTTTTTATAGATCTGAAAAATTCGCGATTTCAAAGACTTGTAGGCTAGACTTCACAGTCTTATGTAAACTCCTGCAGAGATAAACTATTCATTGGTTGGTTGTTGTCGTAGAATAAGGCGGTGAATGGGTCTACAGTTTATTGCATTTTTGTTATTGGATCATTCATTTCCAGGATATATATGAAACAACACATCTACCAATTACAAAATTAACATAAACGTACAAGTTTGTGAATTCCTACTTGTCTCGAAATGAATCNTCGTAGAATAAGGCGGTGAATGGGTCTACAGTTTATTGCATTTTTGTTATTGGATCATTCATTTCCAGGATATATCAAACAACACATCTACCAATTACAAAATTAACATAAACGTACAAGTTTGTGAATTCCTACTTGTCTCGAAATGAATCNAAACAACACATCTACCAATTACAAAATTAACATAAACGTACAAGTTTGTGAATTCCTACTTGTCTCGAAATGAATCCGCGAATTTTTCAGGTATCTAATTATGAGACATTTTGAAGTTCGATGGGGCATTCTTGATATCAAGGTGGTATTTTTAAACACCAAACACTGGCTATTCTGCCATATGCCGAATTTCCCATTTAGAAAGGGGGTGAATGTCAGATGGACGATAAGGTTTCCAAATTTGTTGGACATAATTCGTTTAAAATGTACAGAGATAGTACTCCAGATGCTGTCTTGACCATCGGAGTTTGTTTATTTATTGGAAAAAGAAATAATTAATAAATATGTAATTTTATTTGCAGTGCTATTTTTACAAGAAAAATGTTATCAAGCTTTATTTTTATATATTTTAACTATTTCTAATGATGTATGATATAAGCTTAAACCTAATTTCCATGTTGTCAACGCCATTCGTTCCTAGACCTGTAAGTCAAGGCTAACATTTTGTACCTAAGTTCTAACAAAAATGTACTGCCTTCTCTGTACTTTACACAAAAAGCTTTAATGATTAAGCTATTATAATGCCTTTAATCATAATTGACCAAATAATATTACATTGATTTTTTTTTTTATTTCTTTCCTTTGTAAGGGCATGTGAAGGGCACTACGTAAGTGAATTATTCAAATATCTTTCTGTATTTGGCTATTTTATTTCAAACTGACAATAATAAACTGCACAGTTAATGCAAAGTTTTTCCAAATAANTCTTTCTGTATTTGGCTATTTTATTTCAAACTGACAATAATAAACTGCACAGTTAATGCAAAGTTTTTCCAAATAAGCCAATAAATTACCAACCCAAAATTTGTTGCTTTCAAGTAGATGCTAACAAAGTTATAATATTGTATAAACGAAGTCAGAAACATTATTGTGCAGCTTACCAATGAAAGTTTTACTAACAAAATACCGTAAAATACATTGAATACGAATATTACAGAAATTAATTTAAAACTAANTCTTTCTGTATTTGGCTATTTTATTTCAAACTGACAATAATAAACTGCACAGTTAATGCAAAGTTTTTCCAAATATGCCAATAAATTACCAACCCAAAATTTGTTGCTTTCAAGTAGATGCTAACAAAGTTATAATATTGTATAAACGAAGTCAGAAACATTATTGTGCAGCTCACCAATGAAAGTTTTACTAACAAAATACCGTAAAATACATTGAATACGAATATTACAGAAATTAATTTAAAACTAACAATTCAACAAGTAATGTTGAATCGATTCTTGCTTTTTTTTCAATAATGTTGTTCTTTTAGTAATCGATTTTCTTCAAAGCTTACTGTAGAATGTAAAGAGATAGCAGCACATTATATTTGGATTTTTGGTAACATGTCTTAGCATTGACTTACAGCTCACGCTTGTATCGTCTTTGCCATGTAGTAACTGGTGCCAAAAATTAAATAATTTTTCTAATGAAATAGTTGTTAACCCTCATATATGGATAAATTACGTTCTGTACGACTAGTATTAGTTATGATATTTTATAATATTTTTGTTGGCACTAAACCAAATTTCATTGAAATAATTTTTAATTGATGTATGTAAACGCAATAGTCGACACATGCCAAAGATTTTTTAATTATTTCAGTTAACGGAGCTTATGAAATTTGCAGTACGAGTATCAAATATATAACAAATACCCACTGTGTTCTCCTATTTAAGTTAACTAGTCTTTATGCTTTGCCAGCCCCATAGAATTAGGGACATTATTTTTAATAAATCTTGAAACAACTGTAGTTCAAACGGACAGTTCATACATAAGGTTATTCATTTTTATTTCCCAGCTCATGGAAGACTTACCAGGAAGAGATGTCATTCAAGTAAGTAATGTCTCGCACACCTTAATTCTTTAGTTGTAACAATTTTAATATATTAGGGAATATATGCTTGTAAAAAGTTAATTGTATATATGTTAAGATTTTAATGGTGATGTTTTAGAGTAAAACATAAACAAGAAAGCCAGTTTGTGTACTACTGAAGTCTTATATCTAACATCAAGTTAGTTTTTTATGTCCCTGCTGGAGTTACAATCGGTGCACCTACATGTATCCGCATACTTGGTGTTCGGAAATAGTGGGCATAATTTTAAGGGGTGGTAGGGCACGCTGAAACAAACATTTCGATTTATCGAGCGTGACCGGAANCCGTGAGGAACTTCAGGGGTCAAATGATATGCACACAATTTGTATCTGGCATGTTGCCTGGACCAGTCATATGGGCTGGAGCGGAGCCGCCCTGCAAGAAGACAGCAGATGACATTCCCTACAGTAGCTGTTCGAAGTGACGTCCTCCAACTTGCAATCATGCTGGTACACACTGTCAAAAATAAAGTGTGTTTGTTAAGCATTAAGGCTGATAGCAAGAATTATTTCAGTCAAGGGGGGGCCACAGTGAAGATGTGGTTAAACTACTTGTCATCCACCAAAGCTAAACAGGTTCGATTTCCGGCGGGGTTGCTCCTAGTTTTTCGAATCTGTGAATTTTTCCAGATGATGCTGCTGGTTGGTGGGTTTTCTCGGGGATCTGCTGTTTCCCCTGTCTTTTCATTCCAGCACTGCTCCATACATAATTTCACCATCAACAGCTCTCCAAGACTTTGATGTTAAGAGCTGCCCAAATCTCTTCACTCACTCACTCCACTCTTGCATTCAAGTCCTCAGTATGCCACAACAACTATGCAAAGTGTTTATGCGAATTGCAATTAAACATTTCTAGGTGAAGGGCACCTCGGCTCCGTCTTCCTCCGCACCATACCTATGTACTAGGCTTGGCCCACACGAGTGGCCCAGGCAGTGCGCCAAATACAAACAGTTTGCACATTGTTTGATGCCTGTGGCTCAGTAGGGGGTTGTTTCCGGACACATGTTCCTCATATCAAAATGTTTCTCTGCATGCCATAGCACCCCTTAAAATTATGCCCAACATTGTCCAAACACCCAGTAGGCCTATTTTAATTCAATTGCCAAAAAGTCTGACAAAGTATAAGTCCAAGTAAATTAGCTTAGTGATCATATTATATCTGTAGATATTGAAGTAAATTAACTTAACATCAGCAAACATTGAAAAAATCAAGTTGTGTTTAAAAATAATCCTTCATAACACACACAACTTCACCTGGTCGGTGCATGACGTATGTCTGAGGTTGGGTAGAAAACTTATTAAAATATTGTTGTATATTTAGTATTGGTGTCTAAAAACAAAAAGACCTTAACAATTGTTTTGTTCCCAAAGACAAGTTTCAAGTTCTCATTTTTACTGCAAGGATTATTTTTATGGACATAAAAATGGGTGTTTTCAGAATAATTTTTAGCTCCTACATTTTCTATTCAGAATTGTTTTCAGACATACATCATACATTTATCTTTATTGGCTTGCCATTAAAATAATAGTGTCACCACTGAAAGTTATGTTCAGGTGAGTTGGAGCGAGCAAGTGTCGGCATTAGAGCTCACACGTTTTGAGGCCTTGAATGCACAAAATAGTTATAGGCCGGTGGAACCCTTAATGACCCTATGTCTAAAAGCAGGCTCAATCCAGATACAAAGTTATATATATATCACAGTAAAATCTATCCTTTATGCTTTTAATACAAAATACCACATACTCTTTGAAGCAGCCTTCTGCAATCTGAATGACTGATGATTTAAGGACATTTTCAAAAACTTAGTACACTAACATATGTTAAATTAATAATGATGCTCAGATTGTAATATACTGAAAACTAAATATTATACTGTGTTTATAATGAACTAGGCCCACGCCAGTTATAGGACTAAATTTTATTTTGAATTTATTCACACAGCTATTATTTACAACATTAAACCAGCTAACTCTAGTATTACTCTTCTTACTCTCAATGAGCGCAATATTTAATGTTTATCTGAACTCAAAATGTTTCTATGTTGATTACAGTCATGTACTTCACTCTCATTATTTACACATATTCAATCTGTCTATTGCCATCATTCCAAATGTCTTACACTCACGCATCCACTTCAGTAGTTCCGCCTGTCACCGCCTGTCAGTCTCGCTCTCCACTGTACTGATGCTTTCATCCGCAGACTTCACTCCTGCTGGTCATTCTTGCAGCCATTCTATGCTCTGCTGGCTCGGTACTTCGCTGTCTTCACTAACCTGTCCCTTAAGGTCACACAATACTCCAAACTCTTAAGACTCCCGATAAGGGGGCCCGTCACTGCTTAAGTAGTCTCGCTGGTCCGATCTAGAAGGTTTCCTGTACCACGACTCTTGCTGAGAGACGCTAGAGTAATGACCAGTACATATTTTCAAAGATAACCCCAGAAATTCAATCCGCTGAAGGTCAGGGGCACATGAGTTGCGTTAGGCATATCATGGCGGCACGCTGCGGTTTGCTTTTGTAAATTGCCACCTCTCACATTACCATCCTGTCCTTGGCACACTGTTTCGTTTGCAGGAGTGTGGACGGCTCAAGGGAATCAATGTGGAGCAGCAACTTGTAACACCATCAACAATTATTCCCTTTATGGATTGATTTATTGATTTAATGACATCCTTCAATAACTGATGATAATTTACCAATTATAAAAACACTAGAATTTACAAATATTTAAAACTGTGCAGATGGATGAGTTTAAGAGTCTTTAAAGTAATCAGGGTACCGTAGTCACTTTTTTTATCCATTAGTCATTCCTCGGGCTTTGATAATTCACTACTGATAGTGAATAAAAGAAGTTACACATATTATATATAGTCAGCGTCCCATTATTGTTCACAACAAATTACTCTTTAGACAGGATTTTTTTTTGCCAAAATTAAAAATTGCCACAGTAATCTCTATTTAAAAAAAAAAAAAGAGATAGCGTGTTAAGTAATTATAGACCCATATAAATCCTCCTAAGGCCAAGCTACATCAGGTTTCTATGATACAGCGAATTCGAGCATGTGGATTGTGCATGTCAGAGTGGGGGGTGTTCTTGGACCATACGAAAGGAATACCGCAGGACCATCCTGCCTCTGTCACACTATCAATGAATAAGTCACAATGATTGAGTCAGTGAAATGCTATTATTTGTACAGGTGCAAATAAAAGTGGGAAAACAAGTATTTTTTTGTTTATATTGTAATAATATATATCCAATAAAATTGATGTACATATAATTTACAAATGTCACTCACAGATCAAATGCAAGTGGGAAAAAAAGAGTGAATGTAAATAAAGTGATTGTCCTGCCCTGTAGCATGTTAATGGAATTATACTCGTAGGCAAGGGATCAGCATTCATTGTAGTACGTAGAAAGTAGTGATGAACGGCACTGCAGTTGGCATCAGCAGGNTTTTTGTTTATATTGTAATAATATATATCCAATAAAATTGATGTACATATAATTTACAAATGTCACTCACAGATCAGATGCAAGTGGGAAAAAAAGAGTGAATGTAAATAAAGTGATTGTCCTGCCCTGTAGCACGTTAATGGAATTATACTCGTAGGCAAGGGATCAGCATTCATTGTAGCACGTAGAAAGTAGTGATGAACGGCACTGCAGTTGGCATCAGCAGGGTATCAGCAGTTAGCATGAGCCCATTGTAGCAGGGTCCTTACAGTTTATGAAAAATTTCATAGTCCTATACACAATTCTCAGTTCGAGTTTAGAAATAACCATTCCACAAGTAAATGCAGTTGACATACTGAGTGATTTCAGAAAGTCTGTTGCAGAGAATCATAAAGTTGCAGGCATATTCTGTAATTTAACATAAGCCTAAAGGCATAGCAAGTAAATGGGTTTTAATTGTACCTTGCAAACTGTAAACATTAAATAGAAATCTCTTACAAAAATCCAATATAAACAAATAAACACCTATCTTCCAAATATATTACAGTAGGTGTGCTACAAGAGACATCTGTTTTAATCTACATTAATTGCTTCAGTGATGCTGACATTAGTGTACATAAAGTGTCTCCTTAACATTTTTTTCTGATGAATTGTGTAATTGTGTCTGGAACTATGTATGTTCCCTTTTACGTGCATTTTTATACTTTTGGCTACATTTAACTTTCCTGATTACTGATTTCTTCCTTTTGTTTTACCCACACAGAGGATGTCGTGCTGACTAACTTTGTATCAGGTGTGCCTTTTTAACTTAGACACCTTAATCCCAGCTGTATGTATGCACAATTTATATACCATCATAGATATGACTTACCTGCCATATTTTTAACAAGTCTGACGGCTGTCTGTAACTTCTTGTTAATCATAGTTCTGTGTGCATTTGTGAGCCGTCAATTTTGTTTTTTCTATATACAACAGATCTTTTTAATTTTGTGTGATGCCCATTTATTGAGTTTGTAGTAACCTGAGGTGTTAGTTCCTTGGTGTTTGTTTTTATTTGAATTCCATTTTTTTTCTGCGTGGAAGCTTTTCATGCTTTATTTTAGCTGAAATGGTTGCATCATGTAATTTATTTTCAGTTATATCTTTTTTGGTAGTTTGTCAGATTCTATATGGGTTCTTATTACCAAGCTATTGTGCAGTTCACAGTAGAAACCAGACAAAAAACCCATTCACCACCTGGCTTATTGTGTTCAGTTGCAGCCATTCATTCATCAGGTAGGAGGTCACTCTTCAATGCTGTCCCTTGATGAAGCAACTGTATGCAAGCCTCTGGTCCCGAGGGAACTGGATTTCTACAAGACTCTCCCAGAGCCCGTGCGGAAGTTTGTACCTGCTTTCTATGGCGTGGTCCAAGTGCGCGTCCTACAGGAGGAGGAAGGTTACGTCACACTGGCAGCTACCCCACCAGAATGTTACCAGCCACAGTCATCGAGAGAAGCCAGGTAGTTCAAGCATGCTTATACTTTCATTGTCTGGTAGAATTATTAACCCTTTGGTGAGCAATGTTTCTAATTTTTAAGTATGTACCACAGAGTAAGGTTTTTAAAATTTTTGTAGGCNATTAACCCTTTGGTGAGCAATGTTTCTAATTTTTAAGTATGTACCACAGAGTAAGGTTTTTAAAATTTTTGTAGGCTATGTGCAAAGAATTTTTCTGTTAGTTTTTTGTTATTTACAACAAATATATTTTTACAAATTTTCACTTTTTCTTCATTATTACAATTTTTATAACATATTGAATTACCTGGAAAAAAAAAAGTAAAAAATTCATATAGTACAACATTACACACTTCTTACATCTATTGTGTGTTTTTTCATTAACAATTGATTTCTCATCATTTACAACATATACATTTGAGACATTTTAACTTTTCTTCCACTCTCAAAAGTTTTTCAATGTATGTATAAAGTCCCAGAAACATGGAAATACACACAGTCCAATATTATACACCGCACACATCCAGCGAGTGTCTTTTCTCTTCCGAGCTTTTTTTACTCTGTGTTTACACGCATAGCTTTGCCTCTGAGGAGTTTTTTTTGAAGCAGTTGATGGCACAGGTTCTGGGAAGTGTCTGGCAGTCAATCGCATGGTGGCCAGAATTCCAGCAGGGGTCTCAGTTGAAGGGCGTCCACCTTTCATGGGTGTGCGTGTTGTGCTGAATTCTTCTATCAGTTGCCTTAGAAGACTTAGCCTGTGGTCCAATAGTTTCACTTTTTTGCGTGTCTTGCAGTTGTATAAAATACTAGAGTTATACATAACCATGTCAAGAATGTGAAAAAAAAGTTTTTTGTACCATTTTAGTGATTTACGAGTACTGTCAGAGAAAATGATCTCTATTTCACATTTGTCAACAGCACCCATGTTTTTATTGTAGTCTTGAACCTTGTTAGGTTTTTTGACAGGCTCACCAGTTCTGAAATTTTTCTTGCCTGTCTCTTTTATTTCATGCTTGTGTATTGTTGAGAGCATGTGTACGTCGTGCCGTCATGCCATTTCTCAGCCAGGATTTTTTGTGTGCGAGATACGGCACATTCATTTTTTTCCACTTTCTGGAGAAATTTTGGCGTGTATTTTCTGTTTGCTCTGACTACCACAATCTCCCGTTTTTTTTTTTTCCCAACAAGTACTCTAAAAGGATTGGACTCGTGTACCAGTTGTCTGTAAATAGGCAATGTTTTACCAAGATATGGAGTCAAGTGTGTGTTGACACTGGAACCAGAAATGCCTAGACTTGTATCTGCATCAAGATTGGTTGGGGCACCTGTGTACACCAGAAAATCAAGTACGTAACCAGTTGCGCAATTGCACAGAACAAACAATTTGATTCCAGATCTATGGCGTTTGGATGGAATATATTGTTTGAATGACAAATGCCCTTTCCAAACAACAATACTTTTGTGAATGCAGAAGTTCTTATGTGGATAAAAACTTTACTTGAATTTCATTTTTATTAATTCAACCATAGAACTTATTTTGTATAATCTGTTACCAGCTGATTGATTCAGGTTGTCTGCGAAATGGAGAAGTTGTAGCAGTAATAGGAAACACTTTTGAGACATTATAACATGGGCATAGAGAGACGTGTATAGGTAGACCAGTAATCTTTTAGATGATTTTTCCAGTGTGTGCAGTTAGCATAATGACAGCAAAAAATGTATACAACACTGATACTGCAGGCTTGGTATATTGTTTTAGTTTGGAGTGTTGCTTCACATCAAAGTTATTTCTCACAAAGTTAAAATATTTATCTGTCTCACAGACAACATGTTCAACAAAATCAGAATCAAACGTTTGCTTGAACACCTCCGATTTGCTCTGATTTTCTGATAAATCAATTTTGTCAGTAATGCTGGATGTTATATCATCAAGCTGCAGAATCAATGGAGAAAATTCACAGTCATTTTGCCACTCAAAAATGTCAGTAACAGTACTGGAGGTAGAGGGTGTGTTTTGTGCACTGACCTCATTTCGCGGCCCATTTCCTGCAATATAATTGTTGTCACTGACTTCATTATCAGAATCTGAAATAACTAAACTACTGTTACTATTACTTGCAGATTCCCAGTTTGCTATTATTTTGTGTATTTCCTTTTCACTTAATTTAGCACGCTTGCTTTTAGATGCCATAGTAAAACAAAATATTTTTTATTTCATGAAAGTAACTTTTTCGCTGTGAAGGTGGCAAAACGATGTGTTACTTATTTTTCATTATTGCGTGTTGTAAAGTATGTGACTTTCTAGAGTGGCACTCCTGCTGTAACCTAGTGTGTGTATTTGAAACTAAATATTGCTTATCGTCGACTTTCAGCAGTTCTATTGTTCGAGGGAGAGATGGCAGCAGTAAACACGAACAGCACATTTTATTTTTGTACAAGTGGCATATCACAAGAGACTGTGGCGTAAAAATAAGTAAAACCAGTAATGTAGAACATTGAATAATGGTTACTTTTTACGTCAAAAAGTGGCAGCAGCGATAAAAAATTGAAACTCCTGCATAAACACACTTTAAAACAAAGTAAAAAACATAAATGTATGAGCATGCTTGCTAAAGGGTTAAAAAATTAGTCCTATATTTTTGACAACTACTTACAAGTAAAATATCAAAATTTACTATGTTTAAATCATTTTTTTTGTATTGAAAAAACAATAACTCTGTTGTTGACATGTTACTGTTCCAGATAGAGCATAGTTGCCAGCTCCCCTGCCCGATTTTCATTTTGTGTACTTTTTGTACATTGAAGAGCCAAAAAAACTGGTACACCTGCCTAATATCGTGTAGGGCCCTCCGAGCACGCAGAAGTGCCGCAAGACGATGTGGCATGGACTCGACTAATGTCTGAAGGTATGCAGGAGGCAATTCACACCATGAATCCTGCAGGGCAGTCCACAAATCCAATCTGTGCCAATTTGAGAAAGGGTTCAACGTCTTGTCACGTTTAATGATTCTCGTTAGTCGTCGTTTGTCCCATTCTTTCACTATCTTTTTCCGGCCGCAGCGATGTCGAAGATGTGATATTTTACCGGATTCCCGATATTCACAGTACACTCGTGAAATGGTAATACGCTAACATCCAAATGTTATCGCTACCTCGGAGATGCTACGTCCCATCTCTCGTGCGCCGACTATAACACCATGTTCAAACTCACTTGAATCTTTATAACCTGCCATTGTAGCAGCAGTAGCCAATCTAGCTGCCGACCGCTCGCGTTACTCTGATTGGTTCCATACCTCTGTTATTTGCATACGAACGCCTATACCAGTTTTTTCGGCTCTTCAGTGTAGTATACAAGTCTAATTGAGGAAAGGTGGAGGGAAACACTGGGATAATGCCATAAACCTCATCTTCCCTTCCCCAAGCCCATGGGTTGAAGCAGTGTGCAGGCCCTACACCTTTGACGGTGTCATTGTCTGTCCATCTATCATGACTGTTACTGGTTCACTGTTGTGTGTCTTTGGCAGAAAAGATAATGTTCATATAGAGAGTCAAATTTCAATTACTCCCAGAAACACTTGTATCACCATATTTCTATGGACTATTTCATGCCTATTTGACCATTTGCACCATGTTGCTGTTGGTGAAGAAATAAACTATATTACACAGAAAATAACATAAAAAAAGTCAGTTATAGATTTTAAATTATTTTGTATAATTATCATGGGAATGCAATATATTTTTACATAAATAAATGATTGGATTAAATGGTGTGCCTTGCCAAGAATTATTAATGGATAAATTAAACAGCAGATATTCATAGAGCACGAAGAGTGCTGAAATGTTTATGAGAGAAACTTAATCACTACACCAACAGCAAACATTCAGTATGTACAGACATGTGCACAAAATACATAACTATGCCATCTACAAACAGCAAAAACTTTGGAGTACACCAAAAGCATAAATTAGGTTCTGTGTTTTTTCTCTTTAGCAACACGTCGTAAGCTTAATTCCACATAAAAATGAGGTTACAAATGGAAAAGATAAACTGTAAAACACTGCAGTGGTGCAGTAATATTGATTTTGTAGGAACGTTAATTTAATTTTCTTTAGTTTTCTGATGAGGGAATGTAAAGTTTTTCAGGATTTCAGATGTTTTGATATTGTTGGTATGTGTATTTTTCATTAGTTAGTTTTTCTATAGTAATATTTGAAGTGTATCTGGCATCAGTGATAAGGGCCATTAAGACATTCTCTCGTGCTCTTTATTTTCGAGTATGTTATAGAAATACAGTTTTTTTTTGGCACAGTTTGGCTCACATTGGGACGGGGTTTGCACCATTGTCCCAAGGGACGTTTGTACCTTGCAGTGCCTTTCAGGTAGTCAGTGTCTTTTAGGTAGTGATCGGGAGGCGCAATGAGATTTAGTGCTGTGCAGTGCCTTTATTTGGGTGTGTTAATGGTGCAATGGTTGTGAGGAGGGGGGATGCGCTGTGGTGTTAATAGTCGTAAGCACCTGCTGCCACCTCTCAGTTCTTAGTTGCACTTCTCAGTTGGCAGTTCATAGTTCGTAGTAGACAGCTGCCTGTCCAACATGCAGGACCACGCAGGTTGCTACAATGGCCATATAACTTAAATCTATAATGGATTCTGCAACACTGTTCTTGTAATCCATCTGGCTCATATCACAAACTGTTTCACTCATATCACAAACTGTTTCATGTCTCTGCTGTGTAAAGTATGTAAATTGCATAAACTTCACTAAATCTCAGAGGAAAAGTTTCAACATTTAATTTATTTTTGTTTTTTTTATAATGGTGCTGTGATTTAAGAACTAGTCTCGTTCTTTTGCTGAGTGAGTGAACAGAGCTGTGTTTCAGTTGTCTGTTGTTTATAACACATGGGGCATTAGCTTGCTTGCATTTAGTTTAACATGCGCTTGGCCAAGCAACCTTATAATGGCTCACATTTTGACCACCAACACTTGGCGTTGGGACGTCTTTAAGAGGTGTCAATAAATATCTTATTCCAACAATACCCTAGTGAGAAGAAAAATTTTACAGGGTAAGGTTTTTCTTTTACAAATTCAAAACTGACACTTCTGCCTTGCTTAACTGTAACAGTTCCATAACTGGAAACATACAAAAATCAAAATTACATAACACAGTCATTATGTATAAATACTACATAAGCCTAACCAGAAGTTATGACACAGTACATGAGCTAACTTCTACAGGTTCAAAGTAAACCACTCCAAAAACTTACAAGTAAAGAAATGTCAGTTTATGGAACATCTTCAAAATTTCAATGCAATGGGAAATTTTTGACATACTGCAGATGTCACATCCAACCTAAGTTTGTCAACGTCCACAATCATTCAGTCTACAATTAAAATGTACACTGAGCTGCCATATGCTTGTAATATGAAGTGAAATCATGTACATAATGCGACAAGAACACCAGCAGTTCCCAAGCAACCTTTATTTCAAGATCAAATTCATGAAATATTCAACCAAAATTTCAAATTCAGAACTAAAAATTAAAATCTCATATTGCCAAACAGAATTTAAATGGCAAAGTCTACCAAATTTTTAATCACAATGCCTCAAATTTACATGCTTGCAGGCAAGCTCCAACAAGAAGGTACCGGGTATCTATTTCATAATTTTACAATTTGTACCTTAAAAGGGAATATTCTACAAGTGCAAATCTAAAGTGCCCCTTAAAATTTTTTTTTAAATTTGTGCGGTGCACCTATTATTCATATTTTACAAATTACAAGTCAACTGTTCAATGTTTGTACCTGTCTCTTTCCTTCACATTTACATTTGCAAAGCAATTGTTTCTGAAATGATATGGAAAAGAAACGAATATACTATATTCTCATACCACATATTTATTACCACTTAATTTTAACAGACAAATTACTTCCCCAAAGCAAACCAAAAACTTTGTTAATCCAATAGAGTGGTTTTTATTGCTGTTGTGGGAAATATAAATACATTCAGTGCAAGCAATAGAAAACATTCACGTTTTGAATGAGTGAAGTTTTGTCGGGTGTCTGAGTGATGATTGAATAAAATTCCTTCAGTGCAATTTATTTCATTTTATAGTGAAGTTGTGTCTATGACACCATGGACTGTTTTAATTGTCATTAATTAATGTAAAATACAGCATGCCCAAAACATTTTTTATGTCTTATAGCCTGCACTAGAGATTATATTGTTCTCATGTAAAATCTAATTGGGTTTTCGTACACTAATGTTTCTTACTGTATTATTTACTTCTTCGGATTGCACTTCTGAAAAAATATTTCATTGTTATTTATTTAAAATATTTTTATTGTCTCAGCAGTGCAAATTATATAGTGCATAGTTTTATTCTAGGAAGGAAAAAGTTTGTATTGGTGGGGCAGTGTATGAATTTGTGATTTGAAATGAAAATGTGGTTTTAATGTTTAAATATTTATTAAAACATGTATTCAGATTTGATGGTGGGATGGTTACTATACTTATGTGATTAAGACTATAAAGTTGGCAAAAATGGTCAAAATGGCATTTTGCTGAACTAAGTTTTTACTTTTCATCCTGCAATAAAAGTATTAAAAATTGTCTAATACAGAGGGGTGGGAGCCCTACCACCTTCTAATAATAGTGCAGAACTGCAATGCTGGGAAATCGCCCACCAATACATTACCAAATCCAGACAGACACCTGACTTAAGCATAGGATGGCCCTTCTGCCACATTTCAAATTTCCTGCCTCACCCTAGTTCGCCTCCTGGATGCTAGGTTCACTGTTTGCCAACCACTGCTCACAAGATTGTAGTGTGCCACCACTCGCTGCCTGATGAAGCTGGCCTAACCAGCGAAACATCGCAACTGTGCATCCACATGGAAAATGGGTAATTATCCAGTTTAGCGGCTGTTCTGAAGGAAACGTCCTAGATAAACAAAAGTAGCATTAATGGGTTCTGGACAGCTTACCTTGTTAATATTCAGGAGGGCGTCATGTTAAAATAAGTAGAACGTATTAAATAAAATAGTTAAAAATACGAGCAGTCCGCCGGTTTGTTTACGGCTGACGCCATGATTTTTGGTGACGCCATGATTCCTGCCGTCAACTTATTGGCTTGTGGGTATTGTTACGTCAGAGTGACACGTCAGATGTGATTTTAATGGAAATTTTTGAGGCAGTTCAGTAGCCTTTGTGTTTTTGCCGTGGTGATATGTGACGTCCCAATACGACAGATTTAAAAACGGAGAAAGCAAGAACAAGTGCTCCTGTGCGATATATTCACCTATGAACGAGTGCTTCAGTACGTAATATTCGCGTATGTGGCGTTTTAGTAAATCATGGTGTTTCGTCGAGTGAGGTAAAGTTGAATTGGCCGAGGGCAGAGGAATTGTACCCGCCGCCTACCTAGGTGACTTATTTGTTATTCTTCCGGTGTGTTTTACGGTTCCTTTAAATCCCTAAAATCCTAAAATTCTAGGTTAGTATAAAATTCTACAATCCTAGGATAGTTTAAAACCCTTAAATCCTAGGTTAGTGTAAAACCTTAAAAAAACCTAGGTTAGTGTAAAACTCTAAATCCTAGGTTAGTTTAAAAATGTAAAATAGTGATTCACCCATCGTGGGGTTAGGTCCTGTTAGGTTAGGTGGGCACATATTACGAAATTAGTCATACATTAATACCCCTTGTATATTTGTGTTCTGTGTAATTAGTAGTGTAAATATACCATTTTCCGGGGTTTTTTTTTTTTTTTTTTTTTTACAGAAAACCTGCTAAACTGGATAATTACCGGAAAATGTCTTCACCCAAATTTTGTGGGCAAGTTCATGCACGCACGTGTACATCCCTCCCTCCTCCCTCCCCCAGAATACAGCCCTGTAATCTGTCTTCTTTTTATAATGTAAGCAGTAGCCTAGCAGCTTATTCCTGCCGTATCTAATACAGAGTTTTTACATGTTGTGTTTCTAACCTACCTGGGTAAGTTACAGAGTTGTGATAAATTTGGTTTTCTACTGCAGGTGTAAATATATTTAAACTTGTACTGTTCTGGGTGGATGAGTGGAGTGATGCATTTATCAAATGGCCATGTTTGGCAAATATTAGACTTTCAAAGTTTATATGTTTTAACACTGAACATTTTTATGACTGTATTGATTATTTAAAAGCTGTGACTCTCTATATTGCAACTTTGTAACTTATTCTTAGGTGTTTGAAAATCAATGTAGAACCTTATTAAAACGACCCCCCATGGTTTCCCTAAATAAGGTCATTATAGATATTTTGGGAAATTTTGGACAGGTTTTGATCCACCTGCAACTCCTAGAAATAAAAATTTGCCAATTTTTTGCATGAAGTCCAATTTCAATTGTTACTATTGGGAAAATGACATATATTTTTAATTAAACATATATTAATTTTAATATGTAGACTTCTGCTGAAAAAAATTATATCAGAGAGAGGCGTATACTTAGCCTCCCTTTGACTCCCAAAATGTCAAAAATATTGAGCAAAAATACCAAGCATTTAATTAAGTCGATGTGCAGTCATCCCTATTGAAAAAATGCAAAAATGACGTGTTTTTTTAATTACATATAGATTAATTGTAATAGAGTACTTTTGAAAAAAATTATATCCAACAGGCGTATACTTAGACCCCCTTTTCTCCTAAGATGTTAAAAACATTAAGTTGCGAGGTTTTTTAAGCATTATAAATCCATTTTCAATTGTCTGTGGTGTAAAATCAACATTTTTTTTTGCATTAAATATTATTTCAATTCAGTAGTTAGACATCTTCCAAATATAATGATTCCTCACACATGTGTACTTAACTTACCCTTGTTGTCATAAATGTTTAAATAGCGTGCAGCATCTGAGTGCAAAGTCAACTTGCAAGAAAAACGGAGGATTTGTTACTGAAATATGAATAATCTGATATTCTGGAAGGACATATACAAAATCTCTTTCTTGCCAAATAATGCGCAAGCTCTGAGTGCCTGTAACTCAAGACAAGTGCCAAGTTTGAGTTATTAATTACTAAAGGTTGTAAAGAAACCAATTTTAATGACTGTATTTATTTGCCTCTGTCCCAAAAATCACAATTTTTTAAAATGAAATAGTGTTATTCACTTCAAAATGTGACGTAGGGGTTGACAAGATTTGATTGCTGTGAAGTAACATGCTAACATAGATAAATAGTTGCTTCACACGTGCTGGGAGAGGGAGAAGAGGGGTGGGGAGGGCATTTGCCACCAACTAATGACACGTGTGGACAATAAATTACCCGGCGCTTCCATGTTTTCGTCAATTCAACATTGCATTCACCTATGTACACCAAATGTTCAGAAATCAATGTTTGGTACAGTTGAATCAATGTATCCGCCGTTTCAACCGGCCTGAAATGTCTGTGGATCGGGTGGATGTGCACTGGAACATCAGTCAATAAATTTTCAAACACAACCTCGCAAACACATATATAAATAACACATTTTTGAATGGTAAAGTCAAAGAAAGGCAAAAGACCAAGTTTAATTGCAACTGAAAATTTTTGTACCTAGAACTGTGCACAAACACTACAGAAAAATGAGAGTAGTAATTTGTAGTTTTAAAAAAAGTGCTTATTTATTAAAAACACTCTTTAAGACAGTGTTAATTATGGGTTTTCGTGTTATAAAGTTATTTTGCACGTATGATTTAGCTCTGTTTCATCGTAACAAAAAATATATAAAACACCTGTTAGGGAATTCTCTTAATCTGTTCACACCAATGTACAACGGAACATTCATCACTGTGTGTTCTGTCCTTTATGATGTTCACCATAAGTAATTACACTGTGATTTTTTTACTTATTGAGTAAAAGCAGACTTAAAAGTAAAACACAGCAGACTTGTGTAGTTGATGTAGAGATTAAATGAAATAGCATGGCAATATTTATATTGACATGAGTGGAAGGATACACAAACAGAACAAAGAAGAAACTGAAAAGGGCTTTCAAAAGTACTCACATTACATGTACCATCTCTATATAGTGCAACAAACTGGCTTTCTTTCCACTAATTTAAACGAAATCGTAAGTTCATGTAAAAGACACAGATTGTCTACAATCAATCATTCACATAATCAAGCCAAAAATGTTAACCAAATCTGAATCCAAAAAAAAAGTAAACTAACCGTAATAAATCGAACAGTAATAAAAACCAAGAGAAATCCAAGTTGTAATAATACAAGTAAAGTGTGAAGGCAAGCCAGTGAGAGTACAATGGCAGGACAAACATGTGACAACAGTCATACATGGAAACATTCGGCCGCCTGAGGGGTTAGAGGGTGGGCGGAGAGGCAGAGTCAAAAGGTTTTGCTAGCACTGGTGGCCTAGGGGGGTGGTATTTACTTTTAGATATATGCTATGTCCAGTACAGTTTCACCAAGAGAAATGCAATGTGTAGCAACCAAAAAAAAATGCAAGAAATGTATTGTTTAGCCAATTTCTCTTAAATTTTCAACTTTTTTCTTCCATATTTTTTACAGTTCCTCAAAAACGTGTCATAGGAAGATGGGAGCAATAAATGAGTTCAATATTTTTACAAGACACCAGGGGGGCATATCCGAGTTTGTGAGGAATGTAGGCCTTTATAAAACAAAAAGAACTAAATTTGATTTTTCATCTATACACACAGCTATAATTTACAACATTATATATATCTGTTATTGCTCTTGCTATTCTCTGTGAGCACAATGTTTAATGTCTATCTCAATTCTAATTTAAGTCCTTATCAATGTATCTTTATTGGTTACTGTCACTTAATTCACACACATTATTTACAAGTGTTCAATCTGTCTATTGAAATCATTCCAAATATCCTACACTTACGCATCCATTTCAATAGTCCCACCCATCAGTCTCACTCTCCACAGGACCAATACTTGCAGTCTACAGACTTAACTCCAGCTGGTCACTTTCGTCGTGACTCGTCGCTCTGCTGGCTTGTCACTTTGCTGTCTTCGCACACTGTCGCTTATGGTTGCACAATCCTCCAAACTCGCAACTGTCGGCTAGGAGGCCCATCACAGCATAAGTAGTTTTGCTGGGCCAAAAAAGGTTCCCCCCACATTGAGTCTCGCTGAGAGATGCAAGGGTGAGGACAAGAACATCCCTTCAAAGATAACAGCAGAAATCAAATCTTCTGAAGGTCAGTTGCACACAAGTCGCGATATTCTTATCGCAACGGCGTGCGGCAGCTTGCCTTTGAATCTGTGTGCTCTTAAGGTTACTGGCATGGCCTTCACAAACTCCTTTGCTTACTTGTGCGTGACAGGTCAAGGGGAGTAATGCAAAGCAACATGTAACACTGCCCTCTCCTCAAGTCAGTTTGTTCCGAACAAACTCCGCAACATCCGGACCTTCATACAGTGCTAGTTGGTAAATGTGGACAACCTTCGGCTTCGCCCAAGAGCCTTTATGATAAATCCGAAAGACCGCAGCATTGATCTTCTGAATCCAGTAGGAGCCTTCCCAACATTTCTGTAGCTTCAGGCAGTAACCCTTTGTGTCTCTGTGGGTTGTACACTGGCTGCCGCATTATGCAATTCCTTCAAAACTTTGATAACTCTGCATTCTGGAAGCACCAAATATGTAAGCGTGTGTGTTGTCCATCATTACTTTTCCAGTTCCTGTAAAGCACACCATTCGTCAGTATGAGGTAATTACACTATTCCCAGTATGCTTTGACCGCTGTACTCAAGTGGGATATCTCTTCCCATTTTTGCAAACAGCAAGCTTCTTTCCGCTCTAGTAAAGGATGCAAATTGGTATCATTTAGCTGATCTTTAATACCCTCATCACTCCAGGTAGGTGACCCATCACAAGATACAGAACATCGAATTCTTGTCCTCTGTACCTTCAGCGATTCACCACTCTTTTCTTCTTGGCGTTCACAATGATGACAGAATGGCTCACATGGCTTCCTAGAAAGTGCATCTTCATTACTGTGAAGGCATCCAGATCTGTGTTGTATTTGTCATATTCTTGAAGAAAGATGCTGTATCCACTGGGCTATTTGACTTTCGGGTTCTTGAAATTCTAGCCAGCGTAATGAAGTGTTGTCAGTTGTTGGAATGAAATGTCTGCCATAAAGGTAGCGGGGTGTAAGTGTGAAATTGTCTTGACTATTACAGAAGTTCCCTGCGTGTAGCACAGTCATTTCTCGCACGCTTGAGCAATATCTTACTGAAGTATTCTAGTGGTCTTTCCTTCCCATCCTGAATCTGAGATAACACAGCTCCAATGCCTACATCACTAGCATCAGTATCCTAAATCAATGTGCAATTTCACACTCAGTGGTCCAATGAAATTTCATTTCCTTTTCGTCTCAGTCAGTTCATGTAGTGGCTTGGTGATCGTGGTGAACCCAGATACAAATCAACGGTAGTAGGCTTATAAGCCCAGAAAACACCGCACTTAGGTTTTGTCAATTGGTGTCTGCCTGTTTCTTATTGCTTTGGTCTTCTCTGGGTCTGGTCCAATTCCACGGCAGACACATGTTCAAAGAAATTAATTTTCTTTTGGATCAGGTTGTAATGACGCAGTATTATTAATTTTCGGGACACGTGCTCCATTTTCTTTCGTTTTGCTAAGCTTTGTAATATTTTTATCGGGTTTGAAATTAAAAGCTGTGGTGGTTCGTTTTACTGTGATAGTACGTTTATCGGGCATACGTTTGCAGTTTCGTTTCGAACGTCGTAGTTTTCAGTAAGCGTCAGCATTATTTAGAATCTTTCAGACTGTGTCGACAAGTTTTGTACGAGAAGTTCGTTTATCTTTATCTTGACGGCGCAGTTAAGCGGGACACAGTGCAGTTTGGATGACGCTGCTGGCAGATGCCAGCTGCCATGCCCTTATCTGAGCAGAGGGGCGTGATAGGCAGCATCAAGTACATGTCATCTGAGGCAGTCTTCAACTAATGCTCGCCTAGGCCGCGTCGGGCGGGGCGCTAACCCCCACACCGGCAAACTAGAACTTACTAGATTATTTCTCCGCCGGTGTGGGAGGTCGCTGCATTTGTTATTTCTTCGGGCAAGTTTTTAAGAATTGAAATAATTTGTAAACGACTGTGGCTCTGTTCTGCACGTGTCTATTTATCTGTGAACGGTTCATACTCTGCATACCTGAACTTCGTATGTGAACTGTGTCACATGAACTGATAAATAAAAGTATGGAACAAAACAAAACCGGAACTTGACTTTATTTCTTATTTAATTGGCATCCATTTTAAAGAGTCTTGTGTTACTCCGTCTTGAGCTAGTCGAGTGGTAGTCGGCAACTGAAAGCCGGCTGTAACTGTGCGCGTGCCACGTTACAAGGTGGCACTTTTTAGGAACTAGGTTAAGTTGGCTGCAGCTATTTTCTGGAATATAGAGTCTTAAGTGTGCTCTTCAAATATCCTTCCTGTCACAATGTCTTCTAGGTAAACCTGATGTGTAAAGGGATGACTTTTCTATCAGGCGTTCGAAAGTGGCGGGGGCATAATACAGCTCAAAGGGCATAACTTTTAACTGCCAGGTTCCTTTCCCTTGGAGACAAAATGCAATTTTCTCTTGGTCCTCTTGTGGCCACCTCGCACTGCCAGTACCCACTCTTCATATCCAAAGTAGAAAACCATTGCGAACCTGTGTGGCTACTCAGTGTCTCGTCTATCCTTGGAAGTGGATAAGAGTCTTTCTTTGTCACATTATTAATCTGGAGATAATCTACACAAAACCTTAAAGAACCATCTTTCTCAACAAGTACAATGGGGGAAGACCATGGAATAACTGATGGTTCTATCACATCTAACGCCTTCATTTACTTCAGAATTTCCTCAACTGTCCCACGCAAAGCTAGTGGCAGTCACCTTGTTGGCTGCTTTATTGGCCTGGCATCTCCTGTATCAATGTGGTGGCAGGTCAAATTAGTCCTATCTAGGTCATTTGGTTCACATGAGAAGGCATCCCCTATTTATCTGCAGTAATTCAGAGGCAGCCTTCTCCTGTCGCCAGTTGAGATTTTCTCTGGTTCTTACTGGCAGTTCCTCCAATACTTCTGGTAAAGGACATTACATTTTTTTTTACTCTAGAATCTTCTGGAACATTTGGGAGTACCTGAGTGACCTGCTTGCAAACCTCTATCACAGCCCCCTCCTCAAGATGTACGGCCTATCTGACAAATTAATTATTCTAACTGGTAAACTGTCAGAATTTTAAGAGACCAAAGTCCTTGCTTGCTACAATGACACTGCCTGGCAGGATGCCCCCTTTCAAACGTCTGACAAATTTTCCTTGACATCTGTCTGTTATGACAATTTCAGTAGAAGTAGGTAGCATAGTGAGTTGACAGGACTACTGGGCAGCTTATTGGCAAGGACAAATCCTGCTGTGTTGACACCACCAACTTTGTACTGCCTACCTGTAGCACACCAAGTAGAGTATTGATATAGCACCCCAGCCTACGTTGTACATCAAGCCCCAAAAGACATTAATCCTATATTTCTGCTATGTATATATCATGCTGTAGGCTAAGGTCACCAAGCTTCAAGTTCACTTTTCTCTTACCTCTAACTGGTGTGGTCTCACCTGTTACTGAAGTCAAACAGCATCATTCCATACTGTCCTCAGGCAATCACTTGGGGGGAAGGCCCGAGGATGTCTGGTCTTACTACTGTTATGGTCACCCCAGTGTCTCAACGACCATCTGGAATGAACATCATTCAGGCTCCCCTCCTTCAGTTGCATCCAAATCCTGTTTCACCGAATGTACATGTAAAAACATTGGGGCATTCCCTCCTGCATTCACAGACCTTTGCTGTCCCAAGATCGGTGTTAACAAGTTTTTTGAATGTGTTATACTCTCACACTCTTACCTGCCTCTTGTTGCCTCTTCCCGCTGCTGCTTCTGTTGCTGCTGCTGTTCTTAGCAGTAGGCTCTCAGGTGCTCCGGCTGTCCACAGGCTGTTTGTGTGGGGGGCAGCGAAGCTCTGTAGCATATACCGTGGAAGCGATGTCCCTCACAGCTATCTGAAACTCCTTCAGTGTCTTTGTTCAGCGTCACTGCCCATACTGGACATTGGGGGTGCTGACCCCTGTCTTGCTGACTCCACCTCTAGTGCTCGGGCCAGGGTGTCCTGTATGTTGTGGGTTGCAGACAGACGTACCGCTTGTTGCTATACCTCTGTGTTGGCGATGGCATCTATGAAGAAGCAGACTGCAATGATTTCGCACGTTTCCTTGGGGCACTCTACCAGAGATAGGTGGGACAGTTGCACTATGTTTTGCCATAGCTCCTGTAGTGGCTCTCCAGGTCGCTGGATAGGGCTTCACATTATGGCATGGTGGGCATGTTGCTGAATCGTAGCTCCAGGGGGTACTCCAGTCAGTGTCGCTCTGGCAGAGATTGTAGTATGCTCAGGGCCTCTCAGTACAGCTGTGAGGTGGTAAGTTAGCTGTTCGGTTGACCAGCCATTCAGGGTGGTGACTATTTCAAACTGGTCATCGTAAGGGGTAGGCTTGATTGCGACCATATTCTCCACTCCTGGCTGCGCAACACCAATACCGTAGAGCTGCCTGCTATCCTCCGAGGTTACTGTATTGTTTATGACTTGCAGTGCTTCCCCACTTTTCTTGGCTGCCATTGTGGTGATAGTAGAACTCCTTTGCTGAAGAAATTCCTGCCATTCCTTCTTTAGTGTGCGTATTTCCAGTGCGCGTATTTCCTGTTGATTTCATTCTCGATACTGTCCATCCTTTTGTTTACACCATCCATTATTTCATTTACGGTGTCCACGCTTTCAGTTCTCATATTCTCTAACTTGCTGATGTATTCTGTTTTCTTATCTACATTTTTGTTTAGAGATTCAATTTTCCTATCTACTTATTCACTCACATTAGTTATCTTCTGACTATTTACACTACTAATTTGGATATTTACAATCTCATTTACACTTTCTTTCACACTACAAAGTTTGGCTATTAACACTTACACTCACTTGTCTACATAATCCCTCAGTTAATGCTCTCAGTGCTTCCACTTTTGCAGACATTTTTCTAGTTAACATTCAGTGCAATGTTTGTACAAAATAATCTTAGTTTATTTGACCTACAGCTATTACAGTTAATTAATTTGTTTTAATATCACTAAATACTAGCCTTTTGCCTAACTTAATTTACAATTGAATGCCTCCATCCCGCTTCTGACACCGGTGTTACAAGATGCCAAAGGGACATATCTAAGTTTGTGAGGGATGTAGGTCTTAATAAAACTAAAAAACTAAATTTGATTTTTAATTTATTCACACAGTTATTATTTACAACATTAAACTATCTGTCTCTGTTATTGTTCTTGTCATTCTCAGTGAGTACAATATTTAATATCCATCTCAATTATAATGAAAGTCCTTGTCAATGCCATTTTATTGGTTACAGTCACTTAATTCACACTCATTAGTTACACATGTTCAATCTGTCTATTGCCATCAATCTTGTCTCCACTGTACTGATGTTTGCAGTCCGCAGACTTCACTCCCACTGGTCACTTTCGTACTAATGCCACTTGTCGCTCTAAGGCCCATCACAGCATAAGTAGTCTCGCTGGCCCAATCTAGAAGGTTCCCTGCACCCCCGAGTCTTGTTGAGAGAGGCAAGGGCAATTACCAGAACATTCTTTCAAAGATAACAGCAGAAATTCAATGCACTGAAGATCAGTAGCACAAGAGTTGCGATAGGCTTATCATTGTGGCACGCTGTGGCTTGCCCGTGAAAATCTCCATGCACTCCTCCATTGCTTGCTTGTGCAGGATGGTTCAAGGGAAGTGATGCAAAGCAACATGTAACAATATTGATAGGTTCTACTGATTTAAGATGATTGGATGTTTCTGTGAACTGAATATTTGTTAAGCCTCAATAAATTGCTCAAAATTTTAAAGCCCACAGCAATAATTTTGCTACAGTTTTTTTAAATTTAATAGTTAAATGTTTGTTGTTTATCTCGAAATGTGTTAAGGGATTTGAGTGATAGTTATAGGATATGACAAGAGTTGATAACATGTTAGTAGAAAAAATGTTGTGTAGAATTAGCAGAGTGGGATTGTTTAAAGTACTAATTTGCATCATATTGTAATGGGTTGCATGTAGTGTGGCAGCAGATGATAGAATTTAACATGTTACAGATATTTCGTAGGATTATGAAAGTATGCGCTGCTTGAAATTCTGCAAGCAGCAGCAGGAACATTGTTTTGTGTAGTTCACCACGTTGCACAGTACTTGGTTATGTTGCTTTTCACAGTCAAAGACTGCGCCTGCGTCGCTCAGGCAGCATTGAAGTGAATGGCAGTATTGCCAAGCTGTTTCGAGAGGACCAGGAGGAGGAAGTTCCTGCAGCACTGAATCCGTGGGTGTTCAAGTGCCATCGGAAATACCTGCAGAACCTCATAACCAATGCAATAGCTGGCAAGGTGTCTGGTATCCTTTCATTACTCACTCAGTTTCTCAGTAAGAATGTAACTTCATACATTCGGAACTCTATACATTACACACATGAATTGAGACTAAGTCTCAACCATAAAAAATTTTCTATGCCCCGAACAAATTTCCTATATAAGTAACATTTAAAATGACTGTTTTTATTGATCCACAAATATTTTTTACTATAGCAAACAGAATTTTTAGTCTGATCAACATAAATTGCATGATCCAATCATTTAACAATGAAGCATTATCAAAAAGTGTAAATAACAATTGTGCTACATCTACTGTTTTGTACTATCAGCCAAAACTGTTAAACAAATAATTTAATAACAAATATTCTTATAGACGGGCTATATTTTCAGCTGTTTGTTAACCCGGACAACTTTTGATGCAGGAATGATGACCGTACTAACATGACATGTTATTCTAAACAGAATTGTACTCACTATGGCATATGGTGCCGGCATCTGTTGTATGCAAATGCCCAATTAAAACTATTAGATGTAAGAAATAAATTTTAATGCACATATTGTTTTCACTGACATCTTATTGCACTGCATTTAGGCTGTTGGTTATTTACCACTTCAAAATAAACTAACCCACGGGTTCGTCACCACATTGTAGTGAACTAGCATTGTTTTGTCACACAGAATACTGCATCTTTACAACAGACGTCTTACAAATTACACCCCACTTCTTAACTAAGTAAAAAGAAATGCAGGTTCTAAAAGTAACTTGCAAAATAGGAAACTTAATTTATTTACAACAGGGTATAGTTAAAGTTAGATGAGGGGAGTTATTGTTTACACTGGCAGCCTTCTTGCCTACGGCAATGCTAATTTTACATATGGTGGAAGAATACACAATGTGCATATCAGTAGATCTTAAGCGGGGCTTTCAGAAGTGCTCAGTTTACCGTGAACAGCCTATAATGTAATGTTACAGACACTCTGTATACTGCATTTTGTCTATAGCTAAATCTATGATTATTGAGTGTCTTGGTTTGTAGCTGCAAATGTTAGTAATGCCTGGTTCACATGTATGCAGAACAGATAAAGAATGGAAATCTAGAACAGTCGATCAGAAACTTTTCTCGTTTTCCATGCAGGGCACGTCTAAAAGTTGAATTCAAGCCGACATTTCTGCTTGCATAAAGAGCTAACTTTGCTGATATTTTGCAGAAGTCAGTTGATTTACATTTTTATATCACTAATTTCTTGAATAATTAACGTGTATCGATGCAATAGTACAGAGTAGTTCAATGTATGCAGTTATAATTAAATATGTGGACATAAATGTTAATTTTATTCAGTTCTTGTATCAAATAATTGTAGTTTAAAAATGAACAGATAGCTAACACTAAATTTAAGTCTTTTTGAAAGTATAAAACAAAATTGCAGTCTTTTGAAAATAATTTAATAAAAATTCATGTTACAGTGGAATTAATAAAATGAAGTAGAAACAATGACAGCATCTTTGTTGTCCATCATTTATTTTGGAAACTCAATATTAAAAATAATGAAAGAAACAGTGTGGTTGTAAACAGCCTGCAACCTAAAACCAAAATGGTAGCGCATAAAATTCTTCTTACGTGAACAACCACAAGTTCTGTCTTCTCTTGTCTTTTTGGTGTGATCGGCATAAATGTGAATCAAACTTTACTCTGTGCATATTACTTGTGCTACGTCAGTGGCTATTTCCTGTGCATGTTTTTTGAGATAGATTTTTGAATAAGGTTTTCAAATGAGTCAGTGTCTAAGTAAAGCAGATAAAATTCAAGTGGATAACTTGGTGTATTTTTAATACTGAGTATTGCTCAGCCAATTAATGTAAATTTGTCAGAACTCTTTAGAATGAATATTATAAGGGTATCATTTTTCCTTGAGAGACAGCTGACTGTGTTATTTTAATTATATACAATTAGGCAAGTTTCAAATATTGTTTTATTTTCTGAAATTGAAAAGATTTTTAATGCCGGTTTTTATAAAATGTTGTTCACTTATTTTTGTAAGTAGAACAATGATAGTACACACAAAACCTTTCTATTTTGGTGGTGGTCAGGAATGTTTAAGTCTTTCGATAACACTGTTCCTGTATTGAATTGCAGATGTTTTAGTATCTTGTGACAAATTGTAGGCAATTTTCCCATTCATGAGTGGTGTCTCGACCATAAAATGCCATAACGCATTGTGTCATTTCCTGTATATGTGGTAGAAACTGTACAATGACAATTGGTTGAAACAATCACCATTCATATTTTGATTGTACTCTAATACTATTTTTGGTTTTGAAACTGTTCTGTACCTGCTGTCAGTTTTTTTTTCCATTATTTTAACTTTTGTGAACTTATAGTGGGCAATAAAGTAACCCTTCCGGTATCCTGCCAAGGGCAAGAGCACGCAATTATTCCTTCCTCCATGTTCAAGCAAAATTTTGGTTTGTCACCTTTTTCAACTTGCAATACTTGGTTTACACTCGGCATGCCTTGCCTATTAGTCCGGACTGTCCCACAAGCACCTACAGTCAAACCCCTAAGTAACAAATGTGTAAGTAACGAAAACAGCTATCTAAAGTAAAGGTTTTCAGGAACCGTCAAAAAATCCCAAAAATTTATGAAAAGAATAAAATATCCTTGTTGAAATGGAATAAATTGCAATGAAACCCTAATAAAAACAAATTCACTGACCCATGGCAGTAGGTACCCTTAAAACATCTACCTAAACAAAAATATAAAAAAATTGATTAAAATCCATAAAAAAATTTGGCAGCTGTGATTTGAGTTGAGCATGTGCATGCCTAGCGAGCTAGACTACCCACGACACACGATGATGTGAAGGGCTCCCATGTTCTTCACCCCTCCCTCTACGCTGCTGCCATCCAACCCCCTGAGCGCCTAGCTACCCTCCAACCACGCACGCATAACAATAGCGGTAGCCATAAACAGTGCAGGTTACAGATCTTCCCTTTAGCTCTCACGAGTACTTTTTATCTTGTGACCACGCCATTTTCCTAGTGTTGACGATCTGCGTACACTATTTTTTTTATTGGAATACAATTTTTTTACAGTTTGGATTTTGGTTTTGTACTTTTTAGTGATGACTCCTTTACATTTTTTGGCTTCGTCTTTGGATACAACACATTACGTTGACAATAATGGCACACCAGCACAGCCCGTTTCTGCTGCAACCCGCCTTGCTTCTCTGTTGCACGTGTCACAGTTGCCCTTGAATAGTTGGTCACGTCCTTCGCACCAGCTGTCTCATGCATGTTGGCTGACTTTACGTGTGCTGCTATGGGCTTTCAGTGTGTTAGATAAAAGGAGGATTGATTGTGGTGCAGCGTACAAACAATTATTTGTTTATTTTACTATTTATTTCATTTTAGTGAGAAAGTTGGTCTTCGCACTGGCTAAAAATGTATGCTGGAAAAAAATACATATATCCATAGTAGCACGTGTCACAACGTTTACGTTTTTGGGGTGGTGAGAGGAGGTCCGTGGCATTGTCGGATGTATATTTTTATTCGCAGGACTTATACTTATTGAAATAAATTTGCGTTTCGTTAATAAATCTTCTAAATTTTGCACAAAGAGTTATTGAGAATGGATTTTGCACTCGTTATAAGGTAAGCGGCGCACAATGTTTGAACTGTTTTCTCGTTAATGTGAGGTCGTTTATGGTTTTGTGATGATATATTTTTATCCAGAAAACACCTTCCTATTGAAATTAATTAGAATTTTGTTGATAAATCTTTTAAATTTTGTACAAAAATGCTTTTGGAAATGGATTTTACACTTGTTAAATGTTAAGCGGTGCACAATGTTTAAACTTCATTCTTGTCAACTACAGATCATGGTCTTGTGGGGTACCATTTCATTTCCAGAACAGCTGCTTAGTGAATTATATTAGTAATTAATTTAAATAAAAGTGTTGTTTTGTACCCGTGTTGACGAAACACTCAACATAAAAAAAACATGTTTTCATAACTCGTTGATGTTGGGGGTGTTAAAATAGGTAACTTTGGATTTAACGAAACAGCGAAATAAAGTAAAAATTTTGAGAAACCGTGACATTTTGTTAAATCGGGGTTCTAGAGTATGTCAATTTCTTTGAGAAACTGAAACAGTGATGGAATTGAAATTGTCACAATAGAGGATTCGCTGCATGTGTCCAAAATCCAACAAAATTTTTCTAACTACTTGCACACCTAACCCCAAACTGGGATCAGTATTTACTTGCAGTTCGCCTTTTCCTACATAAACATCAAATCTCAACAAGGAAGCTGAAAAATTACCTGAGAATCTGGAATCTGTCCTGAGGAAACGTAATGTTGGAATAATTCTAGGTTGAGTTTATCCCAGATGTTTCAGAGAAATACTGTTGTATTGATATTTTGCGACACCAGTCCATGATAATTCCAATAGCTGTCATTGTCTACATGTCCTTAGATGTACACTCTTTCCTCTGACAGTATCTTGAGCGAGGAGAAATGTTATCTGTATTATTATTATCATAGAACTGGAAAGCATACAAATTTGTATGGTCCGCTACCCAAGCAAAGTACGATACAGGAAACATTATTGTAGAAACAGTCCTCCACTGCAGTATCATCTGATGTTATTGTTTTTAGTGGAGCATGCAAAGGCATTTTTTACACCAGTCAAATGAAATTTATATTTTTCCACTGCCCATGCCCATCTAGTTTTACTATTTACAGGGTCAGTTTTTATTTTCATACTTTCCGGACACTGCTTTGAAGGACCATGACCATGGTTATACACTATGCCACCGTCATTGTCACTAGAATATTCCAATAAACCACCAATAATTTCATCTTCCTGCTTGTAATCGTCTTCATTTTCAGATTTACTACACCCCAACTTTGAATCAGAATCTGCAAATAAAATGTCATAACACTAATTTTGTGTAAAACATTTCCTTCTACCCGATGCCATTATCGTTGTGGGTGAGAATAACACCATAGATGACTACACACAGTATGTAAATAAGTACTGGTTTCACTGGTTTGAAATGGTTATGCAACATCGAGGACTCAATTTTACAGATGGCAGCCCCAAAGAGAAAACAGTTCCATCACAGCTTAGGAAAACATCTCATCCGACGAAAGTTGCATAACACGAGTAAGCATATATACTGTGCATTCAACTATAGTTGAACATTGCAGGTAAAGAGTTCAAGATTCTCATTTCAACTGTTTTTTGTTAGTTAAACTTGACTCGTAACTAATTTAGGCTTATCAGTAGAGACCCCAAAAAATAGTGAGTAGATCATGCCGTTGGTAGTGTCAAAAAAACCTCAAAGCAGTTTATATACAAATGAAGAAAGCTGTGATTAGGAATGTGTCTTATTTTTAAAAAAAGATACAGTTAAAAATAAATGCCAAATTATGTATGTAATAAAAAGTGGCAAGCTGGTATTTATGAAAAAAAATATTAATGGGGAACTTTACTGAAAACAATTCTTAGCTTAACTTTATCTGACCTAACCTATAGAAGGCTATAATATTTTTGGTGCCTGATAATCTGACATAACCTATAATATTTATGTAGGCCTACATTTGCATGTGTATGTTTAACCATTTCCTAGTCGCTAGATGATCTGCCTTTTCTAGAGGAATATTCACTTCTATCATCACGTCAACAAAACTAGAAACAAATTCTTGTTTCTGAGTCTTTACCTTATTTACTGTTTTTACACTTTCGCCTATCGATATTTGTTTAGTTACTGTAGAATTTGTCTGACAAAATAAGTTTTTTTGTTTTGTGCATGTTGTTTGCAACATGCTTTTTGCACGTGTGTCTGCCTGTCCAATCAATCTGCACGTTGCAAAATTTGCACATCATAATTTTATCAGTCACGCAAATAAAAAATATAAAATCCTTCTGATTTAATTTCTCTTTCGCCGTCAAATATTGTCAAAGTTCTCGGCATCCTGTCAATCTTTAGCATACACACACAAATATGATTGCATTGCAAAACTATTGCCTGCGAAGAGTAAAGAAGTGTATGGATCGAAACCATAGATATGCACGCAAGAAACAATGACTACAGATGAAAGTGGCAGATAGTTAGGCTGTGTTCGAATTGGCGATAGTGTAAACAAATGGAATTCGCTGCATAAAGACGTACTTTCATGCAAAAATTTGTGAATTTTGCATTTGTGTCGAAACACAGGTAAAATCGTGGAATTTTTCTAAATTATATGCATTTCGCATTATTTTGTGAATTTCGCTTCTCGCCATTTTTTGGGTTTTCTACATCAGTATGTTAAACATAAAGTTTATCAAGGTTAGTTTTTGTTTCTGGTTGATCTACATATCAAGTACACATCCTTTAAATGTCAACATGTAAAGCAAAATTTATTTTATTTATTTATTTTATGACACAAATTGTGTTAATACCTTTCAACACAAACTTGAGAGGCAGTGGCTGAAAGTTCAAAGTGAAGAAGTAGTGGTGATATCATAAGACAAATTGTCATAAAAATAAAATTGGACATCTTAAAATTTGTCTGTATCACTGCCAGAACACCTCTAACTGTTATGGTCAATATACCTGAAAACAAGGGTACAAGGTAGAAGCTGACACCAAAAAGAATAAATTTCCTAAATCTAAATTTTTATTTGCTAGATTGTAGATTAAGAACTTATGGTGTAGTGTGCAGATGCAATTGTCCATATTTGGAAAGAATTACCTAAATGAATGAATGAGACATTGTCATATTATCATAATTTGTCTTAAATGTAACAAGACACACCATGAATATCAATTTAATAAATTGTAAATTGTATCATCTCACTGCAGGTTTCCGTGACCCTACTAGAACTACAAATGGGTGACATGTTTATTTTTTCTTGTTAAATTTTATTTCTCACAGTCAAGGTGGTTGTTATTTACCCATTGTGAAACTTTAAATGAACAATGTTGAATACTGGTCGAGCAGAAATGGTTAATTTATGTAGTATTTGATGTTTTTATAAATGCCACATTGTGATGGTAAATGCAGAACAGGGTGTCCATACTGGAGATTGTTCATGTCCACTTCTCAGTACAGTCAACTTTTGATTCTACGACCTTTCATGGTTCCCAGTAAAAGGGTTGTTAATTCAAAAGAGTTGTTATTGGAAAAACCTTTTTTAATTAATGTTGTTTTTTATTCCCCATAATAGGGTTGTTTTTTTCGAAAGGGTCTCTATTCTCAGGGTTGTAGAAACGAGAGTTGCGTGTATGACTTGACTTACAACCACTGAGAAGCCAAGAAAGTGATTAGGTATACAGTAATGGCTGGTACTAAAGAGCACAATAGCACATGCACACCTAGTTTTCTTCAAAGCATTTATTTGTAACATTTTTATTGTTTTTATCTCTATTTTTTAGTGGCAATGTAGTTATTAAGGATGGGATCCTCGATGCTGCGATACCTCGATACCATTGATACTTTATAGTATCAAACATCGCATGAGAATAGCCTAAAGTATCTAATTTTAACATTGTGCTAATGGTATTTACCTTGCACATTTTTTTCAGGAAGCACAAAATCACCATAACATTTGCATACTGTTTTTATCACATAATTATTGCCTCCGCATAACTGTCGCACAATAATTTATAATGACTGAAAATTGGAAACCAGTCTACGAGTCCTTTGTAACTCAGCTGCGTCACAACACGTAGAACAGGCGGGAGGGCAAGAAATAAAAGTGGGAAGGGTGCCATGGTAGTTGTTAGGCAACCATTTCCCCTCTTGCCAGGCATGTAAGGTGAGGAAGTGGACATTGAATCTCACCGTGACGAACTACAGCTGAGTGTAGCCAACATTCACCAACTTAGAGAGAAAAGATGCGAGAATGCTACGCTAGTTGCTAGGCATCCACTTCACCTTTTGCCAGGCGTGTAAGGGGAGGGAGGCGACATTGAGCCTGGCCGTGATGAGCTGAAAAGCTGAGCATACCCAAGGGTATCCGACAACCGCCGACCAAGAGAGAGAGAATGCGAGGATGCCGCTCTAGTTGCTAGGCAACCACTTCCCCTCTTGCCAAGCATGTAAGGGAAGGAAGCAAGGCCACACCTTGCGCTGAGTGCACAACTGTACAGAAAGAGAAGCCAGCATTGGTTGCCACGCTTGTCACTCAATTTTCTCTTGGTTGTTTGACTTTTAGTATACAAACATTGCAGTAATCGAAATCGCAAAATGAGCGTGTACTGAGCTATAATTTTCCTCAAAGTATGATTACAGCTTTCACTAAGGAAACTAAANCGCTTGTCACTCAATTTTCTCTTGGTTGTTTGACTTTTAGTATACAAACATTGCAGTAATTTCCTTGAAGTCACAAAATAAAATTAAAAAAACTGCGAAATCGCAAAATGAGCGTGTACTGAGCTATAATTTTCCTCAAAGTATGATTACAGCTTTCACTAAGGAAACTAAAAATTCTATAGAATTGAAGGAGACGGTTGAGGACATTTGAGTTACAGGNAAAATTCTATAGAATTGAAGGAGACGGTTGAGGACATTTGAGTTACAGGTCATCAACAGTTTGTTTCAGGTGTAATGTTGTTTTTTTATATAGATTCATTGTGAGTCAACAATACTGTATAGTAAAATGAGCAATTTTCTTGGCCAAGTTGTTTTGTCTACATGGTTAGTAGTATTCAAATACTGAAAGGCAGTGTAACATTTGTAGCCAAGTCATTTTGTTTACATATACTTTTATTAAGTTAGTCTTCTAAAAATTTGAAATATTTGCAATATCATGTAGAAGCTGCAATTAAGTCAACTTGTTTTGGTACTTTCAAGGTAGATTTTCTTAAAGATAGATAGGTAGGTAGTTGGGCTTAACGTCTCATCAACAGGGCTCAAGAGCAAGTCACTGAAAGTTACTTTTTTTAAGCTAAGTCATTAAAATTCTTTCTTCTGCAGTTTTGTCNAGGGCTCAAGAGCAAGTCACTGAAAGTTACTTTTTTTAAGCTAAGTCATTAAAATTCTTTCTTCTGCAGTTTTGTCGCTAAAAGTTATTAATTTTGACACAAAACTGTCGAGGCACAGCTAATACAAGTTAATGCGCTGTTTTATTCTGTACATAACGTTTTGGAATACTGTCAGTCATCAAGAGACAGCATTGTAAAAAATTCAGAATTCTCTTCTTTCAAGTTCTGTAGAGTATCTGGAATAACTATTATAATGACTTAATCTCACTATGTGTTATTTGTAGACATCCTTCTCACTCTTTTCTTCCAAGTGCCCTGCAATCACAGAATGTACACATCATTGTTGCTGCTTCGGACACTTTTGTATTCATCTGCAAGTCAGGTTTCATCGATTTTTGTGGACTAGTCTTTAGTCTTGCACACTAGGAAAATGTGATAGTTTCAAGATTGACAGATACTTTGCATACTTTGAATGATATGTATATCTAAATTTNGGGCTCAAGAGCAAGTCACTAAAAGTTACTTTTTTTAAGCTAAGTCATTAAAATTCTTTCTTCTGCAGTTTTGTCACTAAAAGTTACTAATTTTGACACAAAACAGTCGAGGCACAGCTAATACAAGTTAATGCGCTGTTTTATTCTGTACATAACGTTTTGGAATACTGTCAGTCATCAAGAGACAGCATTGTAAAAAATTCAGAATTCTCTTCTTTCAAGTTCTGTAGAGTATCTGGAATAACTATTATAATGACTTAATCTCACTATGTGTTATTTGTAGACATCCTTCTCACTCTTTTCTTCCAAGTGCCCTGCAATCACAGAATGTACACATCATTGTTGCTGCTTCGGAGACTTTTGTATTCATCTGCAAGTCAGGTTTCATCGATTTTCGTGGACTAGTCTTTAGTCTCGCACACTAGGAAAATGTGATAGTTTCAAGATTGACAGATACTTTGCATACTTTGAATGATATGTATATCTAAATTTAGAATGCCTCGTGAAAACTATTCAAACTATTTAAGAGGAATGGTGCACATGTGTAATATATTTACCAATTTTTCACTAAAACAAGTTTTTGGAGCGTATATCTAAACTTCCATCTAGTATACTATATGATAGAAAATAAGTCACTAAATTGGTTACTTTTTTATGATCTGTAGTTACTAATCAACAATTTTTTTTTAATTTGTGCTCTGATCGCTGCATTGACAGCTGAGGTCATTAGAGCAAGTTGCTCAGGAAAGAGAGATTGGGTAAGGAATGGGAAGGAATTAGCCATGGACTTTAAGGACCCATCCCAGCATTCGCCTGGAGTGATTTCAGGAAACCATGGAAAACTGAAATTAGGATGGCCGGACTGGGAATTGAACTCGGGTCTTACCAAATGCGAGTCTAGTGAGTTACCACTACGCCACCCTGCTCTGTGATTTTCTTAAAACATTAAATATTGCAAGTGTAACTAAAATCTGTACCTCTGTAATTTTGTGTTCATGTACCTGTGTTGCAAGGTAATAAAAATTTTATGTAAAGTAGTGTTATTTTGTGTTCATGTACTTTTAAGAAAATTTACAAGGCAATGTAAAATTTGCAGCTACGTCAAGTTGTTCTGAAACACGCAAAGGCCAAGCAAAATTTGTATCAAAGTCAAGAAGTTTTCTCTTTATTTAATATATTATCTGAGAGCACAATTTTAATGTGGTATCGAGGAAAGTATCGGTATCGTGAGAATGTTTTGGTATTGATACTGATATCAGGTATTGATAAAATGTGATATTGACCCATCCCTAGTTATTGTTAGCTCCATCTATCACTGACGTCTGGCATTTTTATTTTGAAAGCTGCAATGTTGCAGTGCATNTCCCTAGTTATTGTTAGCTCCATCTATCACTGACGTCTGGCATTTTTATTTTGAAAGCTGCAATGTTGCAGTGCATAGCTGGATTGTTCTCCATTCTTGGACTGCCTGGCACATGTGCACAACAAATTGACATCACCACTTATGGTAGTTTTAATATTGGAGACAAATTACACATTAGGCTGTGCTCTGCTCATGCCCTTTTTTTTTCCCTGTGGATGTGGTTCACCGTTCACTTCTTAGCAGCAGCACTGACTGACAAAGCGGGTTTAAACCCCACAGCTATGGCCCATACGGTATAAGAAGGCTACTTTCTGACAGTAAGTGAGTGGCAACTTGATGTATACGAAACAAACAAAGTGCCATTTACAAAATCCTGTATCAGCTGATGCACGAACGAACAAAAGTTAAAATTACGTTGTCTATTCTGAGTACACTGCCGATGCACATCAGAAAAGCAGAAAATACGCGGATAAGAAAGAGTTCTTGCATTTATTAATACATTTTATTTTACAAGGTCACAAAACTATGGTTGTTAGTGTTAAAAACTAAACTTCGTGATAATGTAGTTATGTTTAGGTGATCAAAATGAAATGTACAATAGNGTTAAAAACTAAACTTCGTGATAATGTAGTTATGTTTAGGTGATCAAAATGAAATGTACAATAGAATAATACGACGTGGAAAAGTTTTCTGAAGTTGTGCTAACTTCAGAAAGCTTTTTCACGTCGTATCATCCATCTCCAACCTTGCTTTCCACACGTCCATGATATTAATTCCAAAAGCATACAGAAATATTGCATAATATTGTTGAATTATTTTTTCTAAGAATTTGACAAAACGACACTAATTTTAAATAAATTTCCAGCCCGTAATATAAGAACTATCAACTTAAAAAAAAAAAGAAAACGCTATCTGTTGACCAAAAAAAAGGGTTGCTCAAACTTTGCCGTGACGTGCTGTGTGCACCATCTGTCGGATATTATGCAAGGTATTACCAGCCAGAAATGAACAGTTTTCTTGCGCAATATATAACGAATTTACAAACAGATGCCAATAGTTATATTTTTCCACGAGCTCTGCATAATTTTTAAAGTAACATATATTTCATGTACAACGATTTGGAGTACAAGTAATTTATATTCGGCCGGTAATCGTTCGTCTACGTAAATTATACGCCATATTGTTCTCTCGAAACCCATCTCCTTGTTTCTATAGAAAGTGAGACATGTGTGAATAGTTTTTAAGCAATTCTAACGTTATTCCAAGTCACATATTTCCAACTCGAATATATTAGCTATAACGTCCAAAGTGTGATAATAGATACAACAGACCGTCTCGCAAATGTTAACCCAAATTCACTATCTCGGACAAATTAAAAAAGAGTTAGCAAATATTTAATTATTTGCAACATTTTATATTTTTACTTTTATAACCTACTTATTTTTTTAGACAGATGTCAGTCTTAAAATATCTTAAAATTTGTTTAGCATACAGTACAATGGCAAGTGGATTAGCTGACAGCGTGTTGATAAAAAATACAGCCCCGACTTGATGGACCAGCTGATGGCGGAAGGATACGTAGTCAGAAGTAAACAGTGGCGCTACTTTCGCTGACCTGTCAGAAAGTGGCCTTTGTATACAGTATGGACTATACCTTCTAGATGTTAGCATTTTTGAAGGCATACTTTAGCTGACAAACACTTTTGATATAGCTAATGAACTTGCTAGAGCAAAATAAGGCAAGTCTGTGTATACTGCACTTAAATGGCAAGGAGTATTAAAAAGAAAGTTTTTGTTGTTGTGAAAATGAAAACATTAAATCTATAATGTTGAATTCATGCAGGCTTTTTTTACAGTGAAGTATCCTACCACGACATTGAGTTCTGTTGAAATAATTTTATCAAATAGAAAACTCACGAAGAAAAGGTAATATTAAAGGTTTAGATCCTGAGAGGAGAACTAGGAGGGTTGAGGGGGTAATCACTTTCAATGCAGTCGTTCAGTCTCTTAACTATACACTCGTTAGGATTTGGTTGCAACTCTGTAAAATTCCAATGACTTCTTGCTTTGAAAAATTTTAAAAGGCATTATGAAAACCCAACATTTGACATCACTAGCCACTTTTAGAGTCTCCTATAATCAGGAGGTCCTTTGGTCTTAAGGCATTTTGTGTGTATAACCTTGCAATGTAAAACCCAAATTTCAACATGTTTTATAAATGCTCAATGAATTGGAAGGAAGAATAAAGTATATTATGGCAGTCCTTGTGAGAAAATACACAATATTTGTCCTCAGAATATAATTTTGTCTCTTTCTACATTATTGGAATTTTTTGTGTATTTCTTAACAGCATACAATAGATTTTATTTTGTTAGAGAATCTAACATGGAAGTTCTCATTCCCATGTATTTTGGACTTGAAGATGGGCACGAGGCAATATGGGGATACTGCAAGCCTGTCAAAGAAGCAAAGTAAAATGTATAAAGTTGTGAACACTACTTCAGGCAAGCTTGGTGTTCGAGTAGGAGGCATGCAGGTAAGTTCAGTTTTGCGCCTTTGCTTTCCAGTGGTCTACCAAACTTAGTTTTAAGGGGGTACTTTCTTAATCTTAAAATAATTAAATGATTTTGGGTTTTTGTCTATCACCTTTGTAAAATTCTGCTAACACAAAAAGTAGCTGAGCACTTATAAATGCATTTTATATTTTTATAATGGGTCACTGCATGTTAAATCACCAAATGTGATTTGTCCCACCATTTTTGATTTTGATGAAATTTGGTAGTTTATCTGCACTAATCATCTAGACTCCAAAACAATTTTTGTTATATTTTTTAAAAAAATTTGCTTCCTTAGGTAGGGCCTTGTACCATCCCTTTGGTTGCCCCCATTCACCAATCCCAGAATTGGTTTCACGGTTCACAGATCGGTTCGTCCTACGCCCTCTGATATCACTAAGAGTACTTAATATATAACTTAGGCATAGTGGAATAATGCAAAATGTGTTTAAGCATGAGAACTAATCACTTTGGTACGCTTATAATTTATTACAAACAATGTTCTGACAATATTTACTATTTTCCACATCATATTACTTATGTGACGTGCACCAGCATTTTAGGTATGTTTACTACGGTTCTCTACTGTGTCAGATTCAACCTTATTATATCAGCGCTTCCTATCTCCCAGTAAGGTTGACAAAACTCCTTTTCACTTAGTTGATTTTGACCATGCCCCAGTACACCATATACCTCTTGTAGCCGTTGATCTGGATCTGGGGTGTGATCCTTGTTGCCCGCTGCCGATGGTGATTGAGCGCACCGCACCCGCAACTAGCCTCATACCTATAAAATTCCCAGCCAACCACAGTCAAATGTTCTCATATCTTTTGCGATCCCTTCAGCGTTTTAAGGTTTTGTTCAATTTAATTTATTTAATGAACCTTACAAAAAGTTTACTTGAGAAGTCTATTTTGCTTTTACTGAATAAATACTTAATAACAAAAAATTTACTTCGCAACTTTAAGCTCCCCTTTCAAGCAAGTTCGCTAATCTGGCACTCAATTACTAAGTTCAATCCCTGCTGATGATAGCAAAAGGTTTAGTCCTCTATTCACAGTCCTAAGCACGAACAATCCTGTAGCAATTGAGTGTATCTCAATACATACAATTTGCAAGCAGGTTGTAGCACGGATAAACAGCGGTGGCAATAGTAACATTGCTGATGATCTTCCGCGCCCTAATAATAGCCAAGTAACAAGTCTTGAAGAACTCTTCCGATGGTAACTCGCTGGTGCTGGCGGTGCCGAATCTCACTCGTTGCTTGCCTGCCTGCCTGCCTCTGTCCTTCTCTGGCATGACTCTTCACCAGGCGTAAAAACAACTGTGCAGTAGCACGCCAGCGCTAGTTGCAACACACAAAAAGAAGCATGTATACCTTAAGTGAAAAGTCCTGAGTCTCCGATAATTTCCGACATCAGAAAACCATTTTTTGCTATGAAATTCATTGAATTAAGTGTCCATAGGTTGGCAAACAACCCAACTATTTCCCGAACCTGACACAGAGTCCGACATTCCACTGCAAACGTAAAATATTGAACACTGATCCCCTTTCCTGGCTCTCTCAGGACACCTTGAAATGAGTTTAAATGGACTCCACAGAACCACCTTGTTTGCCCCCCGAATATTTTCTTCAATATGAAACACAGCTGATGAGCCTATACTCAGGTCGTACACAACTTTTTTTTTGCTTCTGTCTTAAACATATATATTCAACACCTATTTAAACCTGAGTAAATATCATGTAGGTCTTTTCGTAGGCATTTTCCATCATACAACACACCTCCCTTGGGTTGCTC
Organism: Clitarchus hookeri; assembly: GCA_002778355.1. NCBI lineage: Eukaryota > Metazoa > Arthropoda > Insecta > Phasmatodea > Phasmatidae > Clitarchus > Clitarchus hookeri. The sequence continues at coordinate 1,874,563 of NQII01000022.1, forward strand.
TTATTGCGGCAATTTCAGTACNAAAAGTCCTGAGTCTCCGATAATTTCCGACATCAGAAAACCATTTTTTGCTATGAAATTCATTGAATTAAGTGTCCATAGGTTGGCAAACAACCCAACTATTTCCCGAACCTGATACAGAGTCCAACATTCCACTGCAAACGTAAAATATTGAACACTGATCCCCTTTCCTGGCAGAGAGTCCTGTGGAACTTTACTCAATAAATGGACTCCACAGAACCACCTTGTTTGCCCCCCGAATATTTTCTTCCATATGAAACACAGCTGATGAGCCTATACTCAGGTCGTACACAACTTTTTTTTTGCTTCTGTCTTAAACATATATATTCAACACCTATTTAAACCTGAGTAAATATCACGTAGGTCTTTTCGTAGGCATTTTCCATCATACAACACACCTCCCTTGGGTTGCTCTTATTGCGGCAATTTCAGTACNGTAGGTCTTTTCGTAGGCATTTTCCATCATACAACACACCTCCCTTGGGTTGCTCTTATTGCGGCAATTTCAGTACTCCAAGTTTTTTATGGGCACTAGTCCTTATTCTTGACCACACACTTACTATAGTTTTTTGTTTCCGCACATAAAATGCCACCCCAATCCAGGTCAGTTCATCAATATACTGTCCCAGTGCCCGCCACCTAACTTTAGTCTCAATACAATACAGTTTATGTACACTATAACATCTTACAAAAAACAAATTATTACTATTATTACCTATGCGCAACTTATATCTAACAGTATAAACAGTATAACTGTTCACATCTGGTGACACCTGAGTTTCACAGCATGCTGTGTACAGCACGGAGAGGTAAAAAATGAAGTTTTGGTGTTATTTACTAAAATTTGCATAAAGTTTATTTCAATTAGGAAGGAAGTCTGCTAGGTCTCATTAGAAAGCTTGTGTAGTGTACTTTTTTTTTTTTTTTTTTCGTGTAGCCAAATGTAGGTTAAAATTATGTGAATGCAGAGTTATTTGTATTTACTTTCANTTTTTTTTTTTTTTTTTTTTCGTGTAGCCAAATGTAGGTTAAAATTATGTGAATGCAGAGTTATTTGTATTTACTTTCAATTAGAAACTACATCATTTTTATAATAATTTAGACTTTAAAAAAAATATGGATTTAAAAAATAGACCAATAAATTTTCCGGNGGTTAAAATTATGTGAATGCAGAGTTATTTGTATTTACTTTCAATTAGAAACTACATCATTTTTATAATAATTTAGGCTTTAAAAAATAGACCAATAAATTTTCCTGTTAAACTTATGAATGAGTAGTGCCTGCAGAAAAAAATGGAGCTGTTACTGATAATCCTTCAACCAAAAGAAATTGCTTCAATTTCAAAAATTTACTTTTTTAGAGCTCCAAAAAGATATGTAGGACAGATAATAAACATTTGAAAACAATTTAATGGAAAGCCATTGTTCTTTTAGAAAAAAAAAACCATCTTGTTACTTTAATGCATTTGAATACTGGATTTCATGAAGCATTTTTAATGAGTAAATAAGAGCGTGTATTTTTTTTACCTTTAGATTTATGATGACATTCCATTCAACAATATATTATCTACTACTGTAAAACCACACACACATAACACGTGTGTATTACATATACTGGTAATACAGTAGTAGTAGTATGTGTGTGATGACGCGTGACATCTGTGATTGACGGGGACGTCACGGTAGGGCTAGTTTTAGGTGTGTGTCAGACAGATGGCTGGCTGTCAAGATTGACTTATGGTTTGTTCACTGAAGCCCGGCCAGGTTACAACCTGGGGCACGTGGTTTGGCGACTTGGTGCAAAGTCTGGAGTGTGCCGAATGACCTTATGTATTACCGGCCTGCACACCGCAACTGGTTTACCTTTGACGGTGTAATGACGCAGTTACAATAATTATCAGGATAGTTGATTAATTTTCTTTCGTTTCGCGAGACTTAGTAATATTTTATCGGGATTCAAAGTTATTGCCGTGGTATAATGTTTTTCGGTCATACGTTTGCTTTTTCGGAAATCGTACTTTTTATTAACTTCAGCATTAGTAGATAGAAGTTTTCCAGCTGCAGTCAACAGTTTTTGTATTCTTGCGATGCAAGCTTTCAATGATGTGAATAATCAATAAACTACTGTGGCGCTTCTCTTTGCTTGTTTGTCTGTGAAACAGACTGTTCGTGACTCTGAATACTTTTAAGTTTGTATGTGAACTGTTTCATTTGAATGATAAATAAAAGTACAGAGTAAATAAACCAAAACTTGACTTTATTTTATATTTGTTTGGCACCTTTAAAGTTTCATGTTTCTACCAATTGGGCAAAACCGAGCTGTAATTTTCAGTCGCCAATACTGACGGCTGCCATGTTACAACTGGTGTCTCCTGGAGTAGCTCCAGGCTTTGTGTCAGCTGGGGTTGGTTCCTGTTGGAGTTTGTACCCAGGCTCGGGCGAAGGTGGTGCTGAGGTGGATGATGCAGGTAGAAGCCCAAGGAGGGCTGCTGGCTCAGCTGAGGTGACACCACAGGTTTTCAAGACCCAGTGGTACGTTGAGTTCTTGGAAGAGGACGACGACAACGGGAAGTAGTTCTCTGGCGGTCTTGAATGGGGCTGAAATAAGGAGGGAGCTGGGAGGTGAGACCTCTCCAACTGTCTGGCGGCAGCGGCTTGAGTTCGTTCCCGGGGGGTTATACTGCAAAGTGTAGTTGCTGCAGGGTTACAGCCAAAGTTAAGCTTGTAGTTGGTAGCTGCCTTTCTAATACGCAACCTGGTACCACTCATACGGGTGTCAAGTCTGTAGGTAGGTTCTACGGTCGGTCATGCAAGAGAGGAGCAGGCGACGAAGTACCCTAAGTGTTGAGCCAAGCCGAGACTGAGCCAACCAGAGTCATACCAGACTACTCTAACCGGTGACAGTTCAGCGCAGTGGTCAGAGCGGTGTGTTTACCCCGGGAGTCCGACGACGATGTGGGTGTGGACTAAAAGGGTCAGACCTCCAGACCCAGTCTCTCACTCTTTCCGGCAACAGTTCAGCGTGGTGGATGAGTGACNTGGACTAAAAGGGTCAGACCTCCAGACCCAGTCTCTCACTCTTTCCGGCAACAGTTCAGCGTGGTGGATGAGTGACTGGACTGACTGACTAACCGCCTTGTGGTTGTGACCTAATGATTGGGGCTCTACTGTACTGCACACCAGGTGCACAGTATGGGTGGCCGTCCAATGTGTATTGTTTTGACGTAAGTTCACCCGGTTATGAGAGCTCACAGTCCTACACTAGGTTTGGAAAATAGGTTGGGAATGCCGCTGTCTCCTGCTCTTCCGTGGTGGGCTGACTTCGACGGAAGTTGGAGTTACAGTCACCCTTAGCAATGAGTACTCGGAAGTTAATAGAAGACGTGTTTATTCTGAGAGGAATAACACGGTGGCCCGTACTAACTCCCAATTTACCAAGAACTGTATCGGAAGTTAACCTACGCAAACCAGGTGAAGAGGACTTGGGTCTGAACTAACAAAGCAGATGTGACTAGGTAGCTATTATACTGGCTAACCCTAACTAACTCAATGCTTATAGTCCAGGAGAGACTCGAGTACCACTACCAGAAGGGTAGTGGGTGTAGAAAAGAGGTGTTGTCTTCTTCGGGGGCTTTTGATGAAGGTCGTGAAGAGCGTCTTGTAGGTCGCGAAGATGTAGGTGTTTCGCAGAGAGCTCCAGCACTGGAAGTGGTGGAGCGAGCTGCTGAGAATTAATTGCGGCTGTGCACGAACATATATTCCACCTGCCTGCGGGCTCTCTGTGAAGCAGGGGTGGCAGGGTGAGTTCCTCCTCCCGTGGGTGGAGTTGCGCTCTCTGGTGCCATATCTCTGTCCGTGGTGAAATCAGGCATCTCTGTCGTGCAGGGTTTGCATCTGTGGCGTGAGCTGAGGCGCTTAGCTGGCGCGTTAGGCTGGCTTCTATCACACGAGAGGGGTTGGTGTGACGTTTGATAATAAGGTGAACTAACTTGACTGCTTTTGTCCTTGAGTGCCCCGCGTCTAGGGGCGTGTTGGTAGACTCTGGATGCAAGTTGTTTGAGATTCACACCCCGCCTGGGTAACGTGATTCCATGTGCGGATGAGGCAANACGTTTGATAATAAGGTGAACTAACTTGACTGCTTTTGTCCTTGAGTGCCCCGCGTCTAGGGGCATTTTGGTAGACTCTGGATGCAAGTTGTTTGAGATTCACACCCCGCCTGGGTAACGTGATTCCATGTGCGGATGAGGCAAAGTTGTGTTTATATTTACTTATCAAAGAGCTTCACGTATCAGTGTGATAAATGTTATACACATAAAACTACAAATACACTTCTTGGTTTTAAAGAAGGTAAATAAATTTTGTACTTGCTTAGTTTCTTTCATACTTCAGCATTTACATCATCAAATATTTTATATATAAACTGAAGAGCTTCCAGAGTGGGACATAATGCAATAATTACATAGTATTTTGTAATAGTACATGTATTGCATTTTTTATATGATCACTATATAATTTTGCACTGCTTGTTTACTTATGCCCAAAAATCTACGACTGACAAGGACCCAGATTTTCAACTACCAAGTTTGGAAAGTGATTTCCTGGATGACGTATCATCGCATGAAGATAGAGTAAAAAACATTTAAAGTTCGTCTGCCCCAAATATTACATCTACTTTAGAACAGTTTACAGTACCACAGGACATTGTTGGAAAGACATCGGCTCCTTGTGCATCTGACATTGTTGCCAATACGTCGACCCTACGTACATTGGCTTCAAAACAAGAATTGGTTCCTCAGGACATTGTTGCGAATACATCTGCCTCGTTGGCAAACATACCTTAATAAACAATGGAAATGTAACAAACAGTTATAAACAAACTTTTTGCCTGGAGATGCAAATTATATTACTTGGGAGAATCTGGAAGGGAGTAAGCAAGAATTATTTTTTCATGGTGAATTTGGAAGTGCTGGCACAAATAAATGAACCTTCAGAGCTCGACTCTTTGAACTATTTGTTGGTGACTACTTTTTGGATGCTTTTGTTGAACAAACAATAATTTATGCAGGGCAAAAACTCAAACAAAACAATATACCTCTAAACAGCAGAATTAACATGTTTGTGCATACCAAAATACAATAAATGATGCACTTTTCAGGAGTAATTGTGTTCATGGGTATTGTAAAGACTCCATGTGTCAGTGATTATTGGACCACTGGCCCATTTTTCAAAATGAATGCCATTCCCTCAACAATGTCTGAGAACATATTCAAACTGCTCTTGAGAATGTGACATTTCAGTAACAATGAACTCCAGCTGGAAAGTGATGGACTTTACAAACTTACAAATGTTGTGGGCTACTGTGTTTTAAAATTTAAAAAAAATGTGTACTCTAGGAGAAACAGTATGCATAGACGAAACAATTGTGTTATTCAAGGGACGTTTGGTAATGAAACTATACTGCCTCATGAAAACCCACAAATACAGGATGAAAATATTCAAAATGTATTTTGGGAAAGGGAACACGTGGAACCTAAATATTTACCCTGGAAAACAGGATGAAGGTAATTCCGTGCCACCACGTGTAGTTCTTTAGTGATGTGGCCCATTACTGAATTTGGGTAGTGTGATTGTCACTGACAATTACTACACTAGTATTGACTTAACCAACAAACTTCTTGATAAGTCTACGAATTTAAGTACACTTGTTTATGTCTTAATTTTACATAGCAAAATTAAGACAGCATACATCATCAGCATACAAAACGTTGACACGTCATAACAGATGTTCAAAGTTTGCTCTGCCCATAGCAATGCACTTTTTCGCATGTTGGATGCATGCAGCATGCATGGAGCTTGGCTGCTGGATGCACCCATGGCCATTTCCATGTCCCAGTACTCACTGCATGTGAACTCCATGGCACCCTTGGCACTACTGGGTTCGCCTTATTGTCAACAAATTGCTGGCTGGCCGTATGTCTTACGATGACACGTCAATTGCATCATCGCCACATCACCTCACCCTTATCTAATTGGAATACCACACGTTTCCTACAATGGTTTTTGGAACTTGCATGGCGTTTTTCTCGTAAACGAAGCATCTAATGTATTTTTACGTAAGAGTATTTTCTACATAGTTTTGACTATAGATTCGTGTGGTGCAGTCTGTATGTTCTGAACTGCTCCAAACTGCACTGAGAGTAGTGGTATTGTTGTCTTAATATAAATTAATTATAGAAATAATTTTATAAATAAACATGAACCTTATAGATTTACACTACTGGTCACAATAGATAATATTTATTGCTTCATAGCAAAATATATTACTTAAGTCTTATATGATAGAATGTAAACATCAAGATTGAAGAGTGAAATTCTAATTCAGATGTTTGTTTTTACCTATAGAGGAAGGAAATTGATAACTTGAAAGCAGATTACATTTATTACTAAAATCCAAGGTTATTACAAAATACCAGCAAATCTTCAAAATTTAAAGTTAACGAATTATTAGAAAAGTGAAGTTGATTGTATCTAATTTTACATTTTCATGTATCACAGTCGTCAGCCAAGATGACATTTCAGGATAGTAGCAGCTGCCCCAGTATGCTGCACATACGCAAGAGCAGATTCCGCATTATTGATTAAATTTGGTACAAAATTGTTGGTGCTACCATTGTAGTTGTAGTTCACACAGTTGTGCCACGTTCACAATTTTATTACAAAATTTAGTATACAATTATGTACTGTTTGTACCAGTTTTTGAGGTCATAATTTTTTGTTTATGTGTTGGAGCAGTTACATTTAGACAATGTGTTTTAGCCAAATAAAACGGTTTACAGTTTATATTTTTAATGGTGACCATATTTTCCTGCCTGTGGTGATAGTTTCATGTTGCAGAACAATAAATCATTTTCACGTGGTCGAAAATTAGTTGGACACTTTATCGTGAGCCATTCAACTACGTGTGTTAAGTGTAATATAAAGTATGTTACTAGTTTGCCACATTATTTTGAGGATGGTAGGAAGTAAATAAAGTGATTCTTTACATTTACTGCAGTGATACTGCTTTTTGGAAATTCATAAATATATCAATCAGTGTACACCGGATGTTTGGAAATTATTGTTCTGGTCAAGTTCGGTTCAATTAGTAATCAATTAATTTATTAGTCATTAGAGTAAGTGAAGAGATTTGGGTGGCTCTTAACATCAAGGTGTTGAGAGTCAATGAGACTGGAGCAAGGTGAGTATGGAGCAGCGCCGGAATGAAACTGTGGGAAATTCCAGAGAAAATCAGATGACCAAGCGGCATCATCTGGTGCAATTCCCACAAGCGAAAATCCGGTAGTGACCCCGCCGAGAATTGAACCCGGTTCGTCTAGGTGGAAGGATAGTAGTCTAACCACATCACCATGGCTCCATTAGTCATTAGATAACAAACAAATGTTTTAATAGACTTCATTATACAAGACAACAGAATATATGTTATATAGAATATGCTAAAACAATAATTTATCCACCAGTTCAATTTGCCTGAAGTGTTGGTAGATCCGGTCGATGGCACCAAAGCATTAAACAATGAATTTTCTAACATAACCTTGCAAATAAATTAATAAATAAAGCACTTGTGAACAGTAAAGCCAAAGAAAGGCAAATGACAAAAGTTTAATTGCAACTGAAAAAATTTGTGCCTTGAGCTGTGCACAAACACTGCAGAAAAATATGAANGCTGTGCACAAACACTGCAGAAAAATATGAAATTGATTTATATTTTGAAAGGAAATATCATGTTACAGTCAATTCTCGATTCTAAAACCTTTCGTGGTTCCCATGAAAAGGGTTGTTATTTTGAAGGGGTAGTTATTGGAAAAACATTGGTTTTACTCTGTTATAAAGTTATTTTGCATATTATGGATTTATTCCATTGCATTCGTAACAAAATATATATAAACAACGTGTTCAGAAATTCTCTTGATCTGTGTACACTGGTGCTCAGAACATTCACCAATAGTGTATACATTGGTGAATTTCTNTGTTCAGAAATTCTCTTGATCTGTGTACACTGGTGCTCAGAACATTCACCAATAGTGTATACATTGGTGAATTTCTGAAAATGTGGATAGGCAGCTTACTTGGCTTACAGTTGTGTTTGTGTTATTTTGATGTCATTAATGATTTACTATGGCAGTGTAATTTTTTAGTGAAAAGGTCCTTAAAATACTGTTACATAGATGAATTTTGTAGTTTGTTTAGGTTTTTTGTTATTAGTTAACAATGGTTTGCATTTACGAGCGAGCCTCTGTGTGTAGGGAATTGAAATGGTAGATTCATGCTGGTTTCGCAATAGCTTGGTGCAGCAAGGCAAATGAGCTGTAGTAAAGTGAAGCCAGCTGGCTGTCGCTGACTGACTGTGTTAACTGTGTTGCAAGAAGTTCAGATGTTCCTTTTGCCGATGTTCGAAGATGACTGAGAAGTAAAAAAAAGTATTGAATATTTACTTATGTAGATAAGAAAACAGTGGAAAAAACCGTATGTAACATGGTAAAAGCACTTGTTACAGTTATTTACTTATCTGCATTAGCCGGTAAGGGTGTAGATGGAAATAGTTGTGCAGTTGTAGTCGCAGGCATCAGGTAGTGATTTAGCGCATGGCCATGTGGTAAGCAGAGATTCTTATCAGGGTCATGATGTTGCCATGTGGCTGGATGTTAATGCTGACACGTATTCTTCTGCTTCGTTGTGGACCACGAAGCATGCCAAACCGAAGTACAAGGGGGTTGGTTAACTTACACTTAGGAAATTAGTGTGACCATGTGCCCAGAGCCATCCGGCATTTATTACAGAATATATTGACACTGAAATGTGTGGGGTGCTACACAAACTCAAAAGGAATATTACTGAACATTACATTAAACACTGCAGCATAAAACACCTACACGAGTCCTTGCATGAACCAGGATGAAAGATACGCAGTCATGTTTACAAGAAAAGACCTGAAGGCGAAATTATTTATTGTGTGGCTCCTCCGAATCAACGGAAGGGCCAGGCTGGCTGCGGTGACAAAATTAAAAGGTTTCAGAAGTAAAATACGGAGACAGAAATACAGGTCAGTGAAGACAAAGTTGAAACCCCCGCAGGTCACGTGGCACGCGTCCGTCCAGTTTGAGCTTTGAGAAGACAATCTTGAATGGTTATCGGAAGCAGGGACGCTAGCCCATGCCGGAAGTGGAGGACCCGGCCAACCACATGCATGGGTATGAAGCATGTAGGGATGCACTATGCTAATCACAAGAACATGCACACGTGTATATGGCAAAACCAATACGTAAGAACCTTGCTTGCTAATTCACAAAAATGTGCACAGTAGTGTACTGCAAACAAATACAGGAGTCATAATATTAACATAGCCCTTTTGGTGGTAGCTTCGGACATCGGCCAACTTTCAGTGCACTTAACACACACATCACACGCATCCTGTGCCTTGTGCATGCATGACTCATGATGGGCTTACGCTGTTCGTTATTGAGAATATACTAAATGGTTATGTTTTAATATTTACTATATTGTTCGTGCTTGTTATGCTAAGTTTTAAATGCAATTCAGCTTTGGTTACGTTCTATAATTTAATTCCCTTGCTGGTAGTTATGTATTCACTAGTAGATGGCAGAATGGTCTGAGATAACCATCTGCAACAAATTGTTGCTTGTTAGTGAAAGCAGATTGTTGGTGAGCACTGTTCTCAGTGAATAATTCTACCATAACAGAGCCCAGCCAGTAAACTTGATTGCCAGCCAGTATGTGCCACCTATAAGGCGTATATTGGTGGTAGATAAGGGAACCCAGCCTATCAAGCCATGAATTCCTATGCATTCTTATTGTGATTAGCAACACAAATCCCAGGATGCTACATTCTGAGACAGAATAGAATGGACAGAACTAATAGGTACAACTTTCTGGAGGCTCTGTGGTGAAGGAATAGCAAGTATTGAGTCTGTGTTTGGCACTGTTTTTGAAGGAGATTTACCCTGTTGGAGGATTAATTTGGTGGTAGGTAAATCTGGGCTTAATCGTGTCCTCAATCACCTTGTGAGGAGAGAGGGGAAATTAAATGTTCTATGGCATGCAGTGCATCCCAACCTAAAATTATCATGTCAGATAGGACCTGCATTGTCATCAGGTTGAGTGGATCTGTGCCTTAAGACTTCCTGTGGCCCAGCATCAAGTACTGAAGAAGAAGAGTAAGGCAGAAAGGGAATTTAGTTTGCACACCATTGAACCTCGTCCAGCAACCTTAGGGATCTGTGGCATCGGAGCTCACTCGCAAGTAGGGGAAGTGAGGCCTGCATGACAAGATGTTGCGGACTTCAGATATGCTCTCAGCATGAGAAAATGCACTGAACGCTGTCATTGTGGTTGCCATCCAGGACCAGATAAATAACCGCATACATTCATTTACACCCTGGGAGATACCATCCACAAGTCCTGTTCATCCAAGGCCAGGAGAGAGAGAATATTCCTCCATATTGCCAGGAATTATGTTCCTTCAGCTGGCACCTACAACACACAGAGTCCACCAGGCATAAACCATGTTTCCTCCAGGGGAAGCTTGGTTTTCAAAGGGTTATGTTGCAGCTTATGCTTTGCTCAAACTGAAATGCATTATAGGACTGCGTGATATGATGCTATGTGTCAGGAAAAGCAAGAAATAATCTTGAAAATACATAGAGAAGTAAAATAGTTATACAACTGAGGACAAACACAAGATGGTGGAAAAACTACATATAAACAATAAGATAGGGTGAGAATAGGCCGCTAGGCTACAGATTACATTATAAAAAGTAGACAATGTACAAATACCCACAGGGTGGTACTAGTGGAGAGAGAGAGAGAGATAGAGAGAGAGAGAGAGAGAGAGAGAGAGAGAGAGACAAAAGTCAGATGGACAAATTTTCTACGCAGATGCGCCATGTTTCACTGGCTAGGCCAGCTTCATCAGGCAGCGAGTGGTGGCATATATTGCAGTATTATATGATTAGTTATCTATAAATAAAATTCTGTCTATGTACGTATGTATGTTTTTTCACTATACGTATCTCCATTGTTAATCTGGACCAAACAAATTTGGCAATGGGGCCTTTCAGTTCTCATCTTAAAATACTGTATAGGTCAAAACAGNAACCCCGGAAACAGGTTCATGTATCTCAATTCTACACCATTTGATGGATATGAACAAAATTTGGCAGGGAGGCCCTACGGTACCCAACTTAAAATGCTGTATAGGCCAAAATAGGCTTCGGCTCCCAGTGGGTCTGAAACCCAAAACCCCTGAAATGGGACAATGTATCTCAATTTTACACAGTTCGACAGATCTGGACCAAATTTGGCAGGGATGCCCTTCAGTATCCACCTTAAAATACTGTGCAGGCTAAAATGGGATGTACCCCCATTGGGCCAGAAGCCCCTAAATCAGTGTTGTGTATCTCTCAATGCCCTCTTATATGTGGGAAATGCTGGGTAGTTGAGTTGGTGTCTTAGAATTGGTGATTTTGTATGTTTCCACTCCTCTGGTATACACTATCTGATCAAAAGTATCCGGATGCCACTCTGCAAATGTAAACTTGCACCTAGATGTCACTATGACCACCACTGCGGCTATAAAAGGTGTCGGAGGGCTCAATGTTGGTCAGTGCTATGTAATATCAGCAGAATGGGTTGAGCAAGGGAGCTCAGTAATGTGTAACATGGTTGAGTTATTGGTGGCCACATCAGTAAGCACGCCATCAGGGCCATTCCACCCTTCTCAAGTTTCCCCCATGTCAAACATTGGGAATATGATTGTGAAGTAGAAACTGGATGGCACAATCACAACAAAACGATGGCCGGGTAGGCCATGTGTGTTGTCTGACAGACTGTTGAACGTTGAAGAAGGTGGTAAGGCGAACATTGTATGTTGCCAAGTGATACCATCATCCAAAAATTTAGCAGTTCCACTAATTGTGCAGCTAGCATCATGTCTGTGCGCCGGGAGTTATGAGGACTGGGGTTAAAAGATTGTGCACTTGTCCATAAATCACACATTTTGCCTGTGAACGCAATGGGCTGTGTTAGGTGGTGTAAAAGAGCACTGCCATTAGAATGTGGACGACTGGAGATGTGTGATTTGGAGTGATGAATCACACTATACCATGTGGCAGTCCAATGACACGGTTTGGGTGTGGCTAGTGCAAGGTTAACGCTTGTTGGCTTGTGTAGTGCCCACAGTGAAACTCAGTGGAGGTGGGGTGACAGTTTGGGGGTATTTTTAATGGAAGGGACTTGGTCTTCTTGTAATACTAAGGGGAAAAGACCACATTAAATGGGGAAGGCTGTAACGACATTTTGACATCTGTGTGTTGTCATTGGTAGAAGACCAGTTCGGAGAAAACTGTGTGTTTCAGCATGACATTGCTCTGCCATAAAGCACACACTGTTTGTGAGCAGTTTATGAACAATAGGGTTCCGAAAATGGACTGGCCAGCCCAGAGCCTCCATTGAACTCATCTGGGATGAACTGGAACGGTGACTGCTTGCTAGACCCCAATGAACCACATCACTTACTACAGCGCAGCAGGAAGAATGGTCTGCCATTCCCTCTGACACATTCCGGCACCTGGTTGACTATATGAATGACTGCTGCTGGGTAGCATAATTGACTAACACTTCATAGGACAGTTTTGCGAAGGTGTGTGGATACCTTTGATCAGGGTTGTATGTACCAGACCCTTCAGTTGACTTCGTATTTACACTGTACATGCAATATTGAAGACATATGACATAAACATCGCCAATAAAGCTTTAAAAAAAACCTGGACTGATAAAAAAAAGGATTAAGCTAACCTTTAAAGTGCTTTATAAATTTAAGAATTGTTGGTGGGTTATTTAGAGATGCTTGGAAGAACCGGTTTAGAAGTAGGTGTTATATGGTGCAGAAAGATCAAACTTTTGCTCTAAAAATATGGACCTAGGCAGGTATGAATGGAGGGAGAGGAGATAGTAGAATTTAAATTTATAATCTCATGAGTTCAAGATTACAATCAGATGAAAACTTCAGTATGAACAGTTTGTATTTTTCTTTTTTGGTACCTGTACAACAACACAAAGGATGTCGTAAATGTGTTGGTTGGTGACTATTTAAACAGGATAGAATAAGTGTGATATAGTGTGTGCTGTAAATATTTTCCAGTATTTTAGTGTGCCTGGTTTCCTTTCTTTATGGTAAATAGACTGTATTTTAAAATTAGAAAATTGCACCGATTGTGTATTTTATGTGGAAGTATTGAAACATATAATACTTAATACAGTTAATGTATGTATAGTAAATGGTACACACACTAACACAATACCACAATAAACTGATAAAATGTTCCTTTGTCTGCCTCTCTCAGGTGTATCAGGTGACAACCAAACAGTTTCTTTGTCGAAACAAGTTCTACGGACGCAGTTTGTCTGTTTCGGGGTTTCACCAAGCCATAAAGCAGTTCTTCCACAATGGATTATCTTTGCGGTATGATGTCATCCCACTGCTCATCCGCCGACTGGAGGAATTGGTTCTAGTTTTGGGCCATCAGGACACAATCAGGTTTTACACTACTTCATTGCTTCTTCTGTATGAAGGTGCAGTGGATACAACAAAATTTGATTTTGACCTCTCAGAAGAAAATTATACAAACTCAAAAGCTACCTTGAAATCTGCCTCTTCGGGCTACAAAACAACAGTGAAAGAAGAAGATTACTCATCTGGACAGAATGACCTCGATGTGTTGGGACAGAGAAGTTCGAGTGTGGAAAATGTCATGAACCTGATGGACAGTTTCCCAAGTGAATTCCCAAATTCGGAGGATTTGTTTAGAGACCGATGTCACCATCGTAGACGCAGAAGTAGTTCTGCTTCTTGTGACAATACAAGCAAAAACGCATCGTCTTCCTTTGATAACACTCCACTACAGACTCCTCTTCCAACAGAGCCTCTTGTTGATGTGCGAATTATTGACTTTGCACACTCCACCCACAAAGAGTTAGATGATCCTGTCGTTTACTCGGGACCTGATCGTGGGTTTCTCTTTGGGCTTGAGAATATGATAATGATTTTGAAAAACATTGAACGAGATCATGGCTGATAATTACTATTGAAAAATGTACTGTTAATGAGTGGTTCTCTGTATTTGTTTATAAATTTCATTGTTGGTAGCTTAGTGCACAACATTTTGTAAATTGGAACAATCTGACATTTAGAGAGATTCCTGCGTTCTCTTGTTTTTAATGTGTATTTACCCTATGTATTTTACAATACAGTTTAACTAGTCAACCTTATACATTCCAAAATAAAAAGAATACTCATGTATAGAACTTAAAAACAAGTTATATTTTGGTAGCATTTTTAATTTTAAAAGTTGTGTACAGTATTTTGATATTTTACTATTACTTTAGTTATGATTTATGTAGTATAATTGGCTATTTATATTTCATCACATGCAGTGTCAATAGTTGTATAGTTAAGAATTTTTATATTTTTCCCAATTTTTATGTATAGTACCAAAATTTTGCCTTCGTGTCAGTATTTTGTAAAGCACAAATCATTTTATTCTTGCACTTTTTTAAAGTGTGTATGTTGTTTTGGTGAAAGTTAAGCCAGAAGGATAGAAATATAGTCATCGGTGTCCCATGTTTCCTAGTAGCATTTTTCTTTTTTAATATTGTAGTGCCAAGTGTTCAGGTAATAGTCATTGGTAAAATACTTAACTAGCTTTTATTAACTCCAGTTTCACAGATTGTATCATATTATATATTTTAAAATTTCAACAAATTAGGGGAACAGAATTTGTTGTAATGCTCATTTAAATACAATTTTCTAGTCATTTCCTATTTGCTGTATGGTATTACTATTTTGTATTGCACATATGTGCAGCTGTGTTGGTATGTGATCATAAAACTATACATCATTTCATAAAGACATCACAATTTTATTGGTGTAAGAGGTGTCAATCCCAACAACGACATGAAGAAATATTCTTGTAATTTTTAACAGTACAGTTTAATAATTTCAGCATCTTGGAGTGCTGCTATTTAACAGAGTAAAACTAATTATTTTCTGTAAATATGAATAATTATGCTTGCTTTATTTATTTGAATATAATTTGTGTTTGCATCATAATATAGAGTAAATATTCAAAGAGTTACATTGTAATGAAGCTAAGCAATAAAATAATATTGGCAATGAAACGTCTTCAAGTATATTTTGCTATCACGAATAATAAAGCTTTACATACATACACATACATACATACATACATATATATACATACATACATATACACACACACAGACATACGTGTGTGCTTGTTTATAAACAGATAATTGTGNATCTTCAATTATATTTTGCTATCACGAATAATAAAGCTTTACATACATACACATACATACATACATACATATATATGCACACATACATATATACACATACATATATATACATACATACATATACACACACACAGACATACGTGTGTGCTTGTTTATAAACAGATAATTGTGATAAGTATTTCTTAAGTGCCCAAAATAGCATTAAAAGCAGTAATAAAATTTTGAAAATTTGTAGATCCTATGTTTTGTAATATAATGCTAGTCAGTTATGGGTCATCCTCATAAAATTTACTAGGATATTCAAACTGCTTTTGTACAAAATAATTTGAAATAAATGTGCGAGCCTATGGCAGTGGGGCTAGACTACAGTAGCTATGTATATTATACATCTGTGATTATGGCATTTAGTAGCGGGTAAAGTCATAGTGTGTTTATTTTGTGAATCTAGATAATGTCAATGGAAAATTTAAGTGTTTTGCTGCTAGAAGTATGGTGGTTGTAGTGATTTGTATATAAAGCTATTTACTTAATTAAAAATTTTTTTAAATGTAAGTGTGCCTTTCTCTTAAATTTATTTTAAACGTTGATAAAATTTTATTTGTATTAATTTATTGGAAAATTAAACAGCAGTGCTCTAAAAAATAAATAGAAGGAAGAGTTAAGGCTTAGGAAATGAATTTGTTAATACAGTAGAACCCTGTTTTAACATCCCCTCTTATAACATTTCCCTGCTTAAAAAGCTGCCTTCTCTTGGTTCATAAACATGCTTTTCAATACAAAATTACCCTCTTATAAAGTTTTCCTTATTTAAGGCTGACATTTCTTGGGGCCTTTGAGAAATTTTACAACAGGGTTCCACTGTTGTTTCAGTACATTGATTAAATTTTAAACGCAAGCTCTAAAAATGGTCCTGTTATGAAAATTTGTTTATAAAAAGTTTTCTACTTTTTATATGTAATATTCTGAAGTCATTGTCTTTTTAATGTGTAACTGCCATATGTATAAGATTACTGAATTATGGTTTTGGGGCAGTATTCATAACGACGCCTTGAACTCTGGTTCCATCAATTTGTTTTTGTACTTTGTTTTAAGTTTGTGTTGTATGCCATAGACATTACTCAAGCCAATGTCAACTGCCAACAAGACTGTCTTCATGAGACATGTTATATAGCCCTTTATGTATTCAAGGCACAGAAGCAAGGGAGCAATGCAGGTGACACCAATACGCATGTCTGTCTCATCACTCCAATGTGCAAGGTGTGCAGTATTTTTATATTGATGCGCTGTACTTTGCGAAGTAGATCTGTAACTGTGGGACTTCATTACATGTAATGAAAGCCCACAGATTAATAAACTATGCCCGTATGGTTGTAGTTTTCATCTACGTTTTAAAAATTTTTTTTTGCAAAAAAGCTTAATTTTTTTTGTTGCCATTTTCAAGATTTTTTCTCTTTGAATACACTCAATATGATAAAAGTAATAAAAACATACAGACTTATATAATTGACTTGTACCTTTTCTGGCAAAACGTTGTATTCCCAGAATATTTACTTTATGAAAAATGCATAACTTTACAGACAATGAATGAAACACAAAACATTTTCAGGACTATTAACTCTTAAGAATGCCATTTCCAAATCATACTTCATATCTGTTATACCAATCTTAATTAAGTATGGGAATAAGCCGATCTTCACTATTTTAGCTGTGAGACTAACTTAAAAGCTTTGTAACATAGTGAATACTAGAGAACAATAATCATTGCCGTCATCCAGCAACTGGCTGGGTCTGTTTGCAGCACAGGCCGTCTTCCCATCACTATCCATTCTCATTATAATCCAGTCTTCGTCTCTCTTCCTTACGCACTCATCCGCTCCCTTCAACCTTACCTACTTCCGTAGGTCTTCCCACTAGAGAACAATAACAACTTACTTCAATTGAAACAAACAAAACATTCCATTTTATTTTAACTTACACTAGCTTTTATAGCTTGCGAAGCAGTATAACAAGTGTGCAGAATACACATTTATTTTAAAGGCATGAAATATTTTTATATGGTGAAATGTTTTCTGCCCATCTGATGTTGCAATAGTGTTTTGTTATCAAATGGATGTAGCTAATAGTGTGTTGCTGCAGCGGTAGGCGGCCAGCGTGGCCTGCTGTCCATTCGTCTGTGGAGAGGACAGAGGTCTATTCTAATACAGAGCTTAGAGTTCATAGCTTGGTGACAACAGGGGGACCAATCTGTCACATGTTGGCCAAGTGTCAACCTGCCTTTTTCCTTGTATCACCCTGCTGGTTCTGCGAGGGACGTAGATATGAACACAAGGTGGTATGAGTATGCAAATAAGCACTCACTAGGAAAGTTTTTAAAACACACTAGTGTTTTGCCCTTTGACTTAACAAACCCCAATCATGTAGCAGAGTGAAACTCATAGTGTTTTGCATTTTATTTATTGTTTTCCTTGAACTAAAAGAAGGTGGGCTGCAACATCCTTAAAATAAACACTGCAGGTACATCAGTGCTGCAGGTACACCTTGGCCACTCTGCATGTTAAATTACGATGTTGGTTCCTGGTGCAACTAGACCTGCAACACTAGCCAACTCTGGCCATGCCTATGACCAGGCAAATCACTGTCATTCGTGCACCACCTGTTGCTCTTTCATCATCTCCTGCCACTTCTGTATGCAACTGAAGGTGATCTCTGCTTCCTGTTAGGTATACCTTGTGCTGTAAGTTTGAGCTTGTACGGTTGGGGACAGGGAAAAGGGGACAAGTCTCAGGCCGGTCTGGAGAGTGAGTAGCTAAAAAATTGGATCCCACACTGGGCTGTGCTGCTGGAAGGAGTCAGTGCTGCTGCAAGATGTCACCAGAGTTACAGACTGGTTTCACTCTGAGGTGTGGCTGGCATGGGATACAAATTGTGAGTACTGTTGCACGGTGGCTAGCATCAGGGAAAACTGGAAAAGTCAGGAAATTTTACATTTCCAGAAATATTAGGAAAATTTATGTGAAGTCGCAGAATTAATATCAAATGGAGTGATTAATAAGAGACTACATACTCTCCTGCTGCATGCCATCTCATGAATTGTACCATTCTTTATTTTGGTGGTTTGTTTCACCTTTGTACGAAAATTTAAATGTTTTGGGGGTCATCTCATTGGTATATGTGTAATTGTAGCGTTGAAGGAAATAATATAAAATGTTTCTAGTTTTTTCGGTACATGTTGACCAGGGAGGATACCTGAAATGTCAGGAAATTTTGTAAGGGTACTGCTAGCCACCGTGTGATCCCATATTCATGGTGTCCAGTCAGTGAGTTTGCCTACTTGTCAGTACATGCTCACTGTTGGCACACAGTGTTTGTGCTACGTAAGTAAACAGTAGATCCCCAATCTACTCAGGGTAAGCACAAAGATGGAAAGTAGAATCAGTGCCTCAGTGATATGCAATGTGGATCACGAGAGGGAGGTTGTAGTGCACATCCCATAACATAACACATAGAAGCCTGACATGGATGGACAAGTTCACACACATCTGCAGTATCTGTTTTCCTAGGGAAATCCCATGGATGAGGAATTTCAAGCGTGGGACATATGTATAGCATTGTGATGCAAGGAGGTATGATTGACAGGCAGGTAGGCAGATCTGTGTTCTGGCACATCTTGCAACCACTACTTT
>NQII01000022.1:1901382-1919466 GCA_002778355.1 Clitarchus hookeri
CCCCTCCTCACTCTCGGTTAAGTTAAAGATGCTTGGGTGGCATATTAAGTTCTCTCTGTTTGAATTGGTGGAAGCTAAGCTACTCTTATCTGATTCCAGAATCTACAGAGATCTAAGAGAATAGCAGAGTTATAGTCCTTGAACACTTTTGAAAGCCCAGCTTAAGATCTACTTGTATGTGCATTGTGTATTCTTCCACCATATGTAAAATTAACATTGCACTGGGCTTGACCACTTAATTTGTGCATCTGTCAAGTAAAATTGTGGAATTATTAGAAATTAAAATAATTTATAGACTTGCTAATTCTTACACTGTAACACCATACATGCTGACAAGAGCGTAGAACGAGTTTGGTTATTGCGTAGATGTCGTTTGGGCCACTCATGGTAGTCACATTGAACATTTATGAATGTATGGTAAATTAACTTCACGATTCCACGGTTCATTTGATTGGTCAATCACGGTTGTAGGTGGTTTGGTTTTTAAATTATAGACCTTCAAAGTTGGGGTATTCTTTTATACTCACTCTGTATATGCAGGTGGGACAGTGACATTTTTTAAAGGTTGATTTCAAAAGTGCTTAATTGTCTGTAAACATCCTCTAGTATGCTGCAACTTCTCATGTTTACAGGCAGTATTACTGCATTTAATATAACTTCAGTGAATTTTGACAGACATTGTGACCAACCTACACAGCACACAAACAGTAAACGTCCTAATTTGCAAAGTATTGTGTCAGCGGATGGTTGTTGCGAGATGCATGTGGTTATGTTGGTGATCTTTGAGATGAACATAAAGAAAAATAATACTCTGCATTACAAATTATAATTTAAAACTTTAATAATGATAAACAAAATTTATTATTTAAAATATGCTTTTAAAATAAATTACAACTTTTTAAATCTACAGATCATGGGTTTTAAAAAAATTATGATAGAGCATACGTACATTGTGGTTATGCGAGACATCTCCACCTGGTAAATGTCTTTGAGCTCTCTTTTGTCATGATTTATATATATGTGCGAGAATACTTTGCTTGTGGTGTTGGAATATTATATCTGCAGTTAATTATTTTTGTATTTGCTTATTTCATTAGATGCAGTTCATTGTAGGTGCCTTTTTAAAAGTCTCCTGAGTGAAATTAAAAATTGACACGTGTCTGCCGCTTCATAAAATGGTTGCTTGTGTGCTTTGGTCTGCCATTTTCCTTGGCCATTGTGAAGTGCGAGTGGCAGCGTATTTACGTTCTGATGTTTAAATTTGTTTGCTTCAAGAAACAGTTCAAGTGTAACAAATTATTTTGTATCAGTGGCCAACAAAGATGACTTTAGTGAAGTAATTGTCCAAGGCTCGCCATGTGTTTAGGAATTGCAAAGGGAACAGTGAGTTTGTGTGTTTTGTAAATAATGTTTTTCAAAACAATTGTTAGAATAGTTAAAATATACTGGGCTTTAAAAAAAAAAAAAAGGCCTTTTCCATACCCTAGTTTATTTTATTGAAAATCCAATGGTTTTTGCATGTGAAGTTATTTGCTGAAAAGGTTAACATTGTGCATTTCTTACATTGATACGAACAGCAACATATTTATCACATTTTGTTCTTGCCGGAGGTTTTGAAATTCACATGGCGTAAACAAATATCCTTTTAAGTGCAGACTTGCAACTTTTAAAATTCTCAATTAGTACAACAGGTTAAAAATGTTTATGAAGTGCAAAAATTCCTTTCAGCAATTTTTATATAAATTATATGTAAATAATTTTTCATTTCTTGTAATTAATAAGAAGCAAAATTCACCTCAAAAGGACCCAGTGAGCAGCTGCTTTCAGCAAACCTTGTTTATGCAGTCAAATACAAGATATCAGTATAATAATGTTATTTCTTAAAAGGATATCATTCAGTTGACAAACAATTCAACTATTATAAAACAACTTTCTTAGAAAATTATTACTTGAATGAACTACTACTTTTCATAAGAATTGATAATTGCTATCACATCTCACAAGATGATGTATCCACATGTATCCAAATTAGGGATGTCACAATACCAATTTTTCTCTATTCCGATTCTCGATACCTATGCAGAAAATCTACCTTGATTCTAATTACAATTCCAAGAAAATTTTGTCAATGATATCTGTTGAACTAACGTAAACATTTACCTACTAAGAATAGAAACATGAAAAAACGAAAAATATAAATCAACATTTACACAAATATGTATTTTTTGCTGTATACAGTTTCTTACCTGTCAAACATGAAAAATGAACCAAAAACTTACAGATGTAACTAGTATACAGTAAAACTATAAAAAAAATTTGCAATGAAATTTTGCCTATATTTGGAGGACAGTTTTACAAGTTTTTGTTCAAAAAGACCAACATTTTCAGTTTCTCAGGATCCAACTATTATGTTTACTATCATATATTACACCAGCTGTTTGTTGTTTTGATGGATAATTTTTTATTATTTATATCAACATTTTTGACTAGTTTAAAGAAACAATTCCATACAAAAGTATGTATTTGGTGTGGAAACGTTGCGTGGCGAATCTTTCTCGTGAAAATATAGCACCACTGGTGCCTACTGTTTGCACTCCGCAGTCTGCACGTTACTAACATGGCTGCCGACGTACAAAATGTGATGCTTTCCCACACAATTAACGCGTTTTGCACACTTTTGTAAATAAATCAGTTTCCATATCTCATATATGCAGTTTAACGGTTGTTTAAATATGAAGGCGTTTCTACGTGGTGTGTAATTTACGATTTCAAATTCTGTATTGGAGCAATTCCTGGTTACAATGCGTAACGAGTTTAATATGCCATGGCTGCGTGGTAAAACGGTAAAAGCAGATGCCAGTGAGTGAGAGTGCGTTGAAAATTAATTCAGTTTTATCATATATTTGTTAAGTGTGGATCTGTAGACCATACTTTTATGGGGATCTCATACAATATGATACCTATTCTGTCACGTTTCATTTACAAAACATCTTCGTTGTCCGTGGGTCGGTGCAGTGATAAGCAAGTATGTAATTGGAAAATTAAAGAAAGACCTCTATAACCATTGAAAACTTAATAGGGTTTAATGTTATAAGGGCTCACAAAAATATATGCAGCTTATAAGGTATGTTAGAAAATTTGTAGCTAGGTTTGTTAACAGTTTCTGTATGGTTCCCTAATAGATTGTGTAGTGACGTTTGTATTGAAGATTTATCTTAATTCTTTCATAGTCGAACCATCATTGAATGCAATTTTTAGTGACTGGAATAAATAATTGTTACGGTGGATAATAAAAAAAAATATTCAAAAATTGATAGTAGCAAACATTTTTGGCTTTAATTAAATAGGAATTTTGCCGGGACTGGGAAAAGTATACGTTAATTCCTGTCAATCAACACGNTAATAAAAAAAAAATATTCAAAAATTGATAGTAGCGAACATTTTTGGCTTTAATTAAATAGGAATTTTGCCGGGACTGGGAAAAGTATACGTTAATTCCTGTCAATCAACACGAGTTCGGTACAGGTTCAACCTACGTGTAAAACCAAAGACCTGTTGCTGTGCAACATAACCTCAAAAATTAATGTGAAGGTGAACAAGGATTTATAAAAATTAACCGTTTGATTCTCGATTCTTCGATACCTGTAATAATCGAGGGTATCGAGGAATCAATTTTGACATCCCTAATCCAAATACAACTAAATAAACTTTAATTTAAAAATCCACATTACCTGATTTTTTTTTAACATTAAGTTCACTTTACTGCTTCTTCAAGGAAGCTGCAGTCGCTTTCTTTGCCTTTTGTAAAAAGATTTCAGAAAACTTCTGTTCGTAGTAAACGCCTGACTGGTTGTTCAGATACTTGTCTGAGAAAACTGGTGAAAAAACGTTACGCCCTTATTACAGCAATGTTTAATTTATTTATAGAAAAATAGTTGCTTAGTTTTGTACTCGTTTCTCCACATGATTTGCACAATTTTAATCCCCACTTATATTGTTTCTTCCACCATGTCTAATATTTGTCACCCCTACAGGTAGAAAAAAACGCAAAGTTTATCCCTTTGTCAGATTTAATTATGCATGGGAAATTCCTCACACATACAGCAAGGAACATTGGCAAATATATATATATTTTTTTTGGAGGCATTTTCTGTCTGTTGCATCTCCACAAATGCTAACCACATAACCGCTTAGTACAAAATCCACTTTCTACATCTCCTGGCAAGAAAAAATAAACAGCAAAAGAAGGGCGCACACATGTAAAACAGATTCAGAGACGCAGCACAAAAATCACTCTCAAAATCTCTTGGCAAAATAAAATATACCACATGAGTATAACCAATTTTGAAACATCACAATCAATATACATGCTTGCTAGCGGCTGTGGACAACTGCTGTGCATGTGCCGTCACAGGTGCATGGCAATAAGTGAGACCTGTGTGATCCAAAAATTCATTTTTCGCAGAAATATTTGTATTGGTTTGTGTAACGTGTAAAAATTACAGCCAAAAACAGACTATACTGAAATAACAATTCATCTCATTGGTTAAATGACATGATGTTCGCGAGAGCACAAGCAAGTGCACTCTCTTTCTCAATAACACGTGTACAAAAAAAATAATATTCCACAAAAACCTGTACAATTCACACGTCCCCATAAACCATACAAGTGCATTGTCTCCCATACACTGTACTGAAAAATCGAACAAGTTGGTATGTCTGCTAGTGTAATCCATTATATAAAAACCCAATGATTTTTATGCAAGTTTAATTTTACTGAAAATTTTTAGTGTGTATTTCTCGCATTGGTACAAACAGCGACACATTTATTGCGTTATATTATCTGGTCATAACAAAAATAAAATGAATGAGAATGGCAACCAGCCTTAGTATTGGACTGAAGTTGTCAGTCTTTCAGTGCATGCCATTGGATTCATAGAGTTTGTTTACAAACATTGTTTTTCTCACTGAGAGAACAGTCAAAATCTACTGAAGTTATATGAAACTGAGAATATGTGCATACTTCTTGTTACAAATGCAAGTAACCACCAGTAATTGTGGCGATGACCTTGTGGCAGCTCATATAGTTGAAGGCAAGCTGGGAAGCCAAATATAAAACATCCAGCCCCAACTCTAAAAAAAACCGATGAATGCAGAAAAATTACTCTACAGAATAGAAATCGTGTCAACTTTTTTAACACTACAGTATATTATTAAGGAAAGTTTTTCAGGAATGTGCAAAATAAATTATTGATACAGAAAAATGTGTAGAAAGTGGAGTGAAGCATTGAGGTCCTATTGTACCTTTGTTCATTAGTGAAGGGTGTATGTTTGTAATAAGTTGTGAAGGAAAGGATTTTGCAATTTATGAAATTGCAGATTCTAACACTGCTGTAAATTTGTGTTCTTTTAAATTATCAGCTCCCTCACCAAACGTGCTTGCTGTGACCCTGCAGAAAGTAAACTAATTGTATTATTTCAAAGTCAATCTAAACATTTGTTCTGAAGATAACACTATCTATGCAATGTCTTTAGCAAAAATTATATTAATTGAAAATGGTTCTAAGAGTTTTAAGTAAACTATAATGTTTATGTACTTATTATAATGTGTAAATTTCTATTGACATGTACAAACACTGTTTTACGGGTGATTAACAGACTTCAGCAAATAAACCAAAGCACGAATAACTTGAATGTCATATTTTCTGACAAAGCAACACTTCCCATTCTGGACAAGTTAGCTGACACGGGGTATATATGACTGCAAACCCACACTGCTTTTAAGTGTGTGTTTTGAGACCAGCTACTTAGAGTCTCATCCTGCAGTATTATCCAATCTGGCTTCATCATTGAGGCTTCTGTTACAAGAAAAAAATTCCTCTGTGATGAGACAGTGTGCTTTTATATGTTCTGTTCGCAATACCTGAAATTTAACATTAGTTTTCCTACAAGATGGAACACTATTTCATTGTAACCACCAAATACATACCTGGTCAGAACATTTTTTTTCCCAGTTCACTCGCTCATTTCATTAAAATAATATTTCTGGGTTGCAGGAAAAACATTGTCGTTTCACTTGTATGAAGTTTCCCCTATTTTTTTTTTGTCAGTCTCTCTCTTGAAAAACTTATTAATATGGTTTTACTGTAGTTAAAAACATTGACAACTTAGCACACAGTTGGGTCATTCCATGAAAAAAAGGACTACTGGACAAAAATAAAATATCTCAAAGGGATTTTGTGTTTTTACTATTGGTAACTACAGTATTTCAGCAGTGTTATCTGACCCTGTTTCATTCCTCTGTGAGTAGGTGTTTCCTGTTGGTGGCCATTGTTTTCAGCCACATGTACAGATCTGTTCTTGGCAGGGAATTATGTCAACTTCAAGGTAAGAAAAGTCTAGAACAACATTGATGTAATATTAATGAAAAGGCATATTCTTCGATTTATTTTATAACAGTAATGTAAATTACTGGATAAACTTTTAGTTAAATTTAACTTTGTTTTGTTAACTAACTTAAAAAGTGTAACATGAGTTAATGAAAAAATTTATTCATAGAATTGTGCTTTATGTACTCATGCAAAAAAATTTATATTGCAAATTCTTGTAATTTTAAGCACTACTACAGTAAAGTGTCTGTTTACTGGACTAATTGGGTGGAGGTATAGTCTGGTAAACCAGAAAGTGTGGTAAATGGCAAAGTATCAGAAAAGCCTACAGGTATGAATATTTAAGTGGGTCCTTTCAGCATTAATGTTCTCAACACAGTGAAGAGGGATGATGAGCAGCAAGTATTTCTGGTAATTTACGACCGACCATTAGTAGTTATAGGGAAAGGAAGGCACATAAGCTTGTGTAGTTAACATATTTTCTGGGTATCTGCTGAGTAGTATGTATTTGCGGCAAGCATGCCAATCTACACTGCGACATTCTTTTTTTTATTATTTTGCATCCCTGACGTATCAACATTTCCACCTCTGTACCTTTCTCTTCTATTTTTTATAACTTCCTCAGGCTTAGATGATAATTGGGATGGAAATGGAAACAGGCGGCATACCATCTCTTCCCCTGTTGTGAACATGAGAGTGTGACAGTTAAATTCCTTATTTACCAGTGTACAACTTGCACATTTTTTCTCCGAAATGAGAATGGTACAGGTCCTGGTCACCCTTAAGCGGCAAGAATACGATAATAGGCATATTGTATATGTACGTGATAATGTGGTGTGTAATCTTTCCAGTGAAACACCTGCTTCTAGTTTTTCTCCTTAGGAGGAAGTAATTTCACACAATAAACATGCACAATCTTTAAATTAAATGTAGAATTGAATATAAGTTTGACGCATTCTGCGTCCCTATATTTTATTCGTCAGAACACACGCTCTGGCGAAGCTCGCAATAAGGATTAAGGGTTTTGCAGACGTGATAGGAGAATGGTGCCAGGACGGCCCGGCGGAACGACCATGTGCGGAGGAAGGCGGATGCAGCTGCATCTCGCAGCTGCCAAGGGACGCTGAGCCCACACCAGCGGCTGAGTCTGTCCCGGGCTAGTTTCAGCACTAAACATTGAGAGCTTTTAGCGGGCTGGCTGGGAGAATAACGACACGATATCCGGAGGCATAAAAACAACACGTGCGCTGAACCAAAGGGGCCACCCAAGAGTTCCCGCACGTGCAGAACAGAACAATAAACGGCCATACCAGAGTCGAGGGGCGACACCAGGCCGACTGCGGACCACAGGAGCAGCGGCCACATGTTTTACGACTCAGGGGGGACGTGGCAAGCACCCCGGCCACGTGCAGGGATGGTGCAAGTTGAATATGGCAATGGAGCCTACAAAACGACGGGAGAGGGGGAGGAACGGGGCAGTCAGTTGAGAGACGTCAACGAGTCAGTCAGTCGGAGGACCTGAAGTGTGGTGTCCGGATTGAGAATGCATCACGACGTCGACCTCAGTCGGAGGCCGTCGAACGGGACGTGCGACGGGAAGAGTCCAAGAAAACGCGGCAGTTGGCCAACGGAAATCTAGGAGGGCGGAGCGAATCCGGGAGAAGACGACAACGGCAGCCAGCCGTCGTCAGACGAAGAGTGCTGAGTGGACCTGGGAGGAGGAGCTTCGAGATCAGGCGTCGAGACGCCCACCAAGTGCTGGAGCAGTCCCAAGTCGCCAGCCGAGAGAAGACAGCGCCTCCATCCAGATAAGTAGAGTCATCCAGCGAGTGTGAAGAATCTTGCCTTCCCCCCCCCCTCTACGACGCGAAGCGCCGCGCCAAACAATACGGAGCCTACAGTATAAAAGGGAAGGGGAGTGTTGTCTCGTGTGTACATGTATAAGTGGCCCTGTTAAGCGTTAATAAAACTGATTTATTGGTAACCTGAAAACGAGGTGAATTTATTAGTAAATTGGACCTAGAGACAATAGTGTCGACGTATTCCTACGCCCTAACACTGAGGGCTAGCCTCAATTGCTGGTGCCTTACGCAGAGAGCAGATTCAATACCTACTTATAAACCATAGCATTGGGCAGGTATCAATTCTTCATGATTTCAAAGAGCAATGCAGAATACACTTTAAAAATAAATGTAATTTTCTAAAAATGTTTACATTTAAGTGTAGTTAGTACAATTCTGTTGAAAATGAACATCATCCCGTGAAAGGCAACAAACGACAAAATCACAAAAATTTCTTTGCGGGAAATACGTTTTAAGGGTTGTTATATTATTTTTTGTACACTATTTTTTTATGACAACTTCTTGCTCGCTGTAAAGTAGCAAAGTCATGTAAAAACGTGTTAAAACACCCCGATCTGAAACACTTGCACACGTTTATTACCTTAAGTTTGTAGTAAACAAAATAAAAAAAACATAGTGAATCCCTAACTGCAACATCTAGGTGTAAAAATTATATGGAAATGCAGCAATTCATAGGAATGTGCTATGTAAAACATACACAATTGCTGCAGTAAACAGAAAGAGATATTGGGTAGGGCACATTCATGAATTATGCACACACTCGTGCACAGGAAATATTACGTGTGTCATGAATTATGGTTATAGCTATAGTAGGCACTTGCAGCCGAGCCATTGCAAGATTATAAAAATAACTTCCACCCATCTGCCTAACTCAGCTGTTCACATGTGCACATATCTCGCTGCTGAACAACATTTTTCATGCCAAACAAGCGATACATGGTCACAGCGATAAAAAATAATTGTGGCTTCGGATGTTGTCCTTTAAATACGAAGACAGCTGATTAGAGGTCCGATAAACCTAGGCATTACTGTACTTTAAAAAGAATTTTACAAGATTTTTTTTAATGCACTTGGTTAAAGTTTAAGCAACTGTATTGCGGAATACAGGAGCATAACAGATTTTTTTACAATCTATCACAGATTGAAGAGTATAAATATTCTCTTTATTTTATAATATTAATATAAATGACTGGGTAAAATTTTAGATAAATTTAACTTTTGTTTTGTTAACTAACCTAAAAAGTATATCTTGAGTGCATTAAAAACTAATTTCAAGCACTGTGTTTTATGTATTCATGCTAAAAATGTAATACTACATATTCCCCTTACCTCTCAGTAAGACTTTAAAAATAAAATTTTAAACAATGAGTTATATATTTCTGGTATTTTGTTCTAGTAATTAATAAATACATTAATGTAATGTTAGGTACTGCTTTTAGGAATGAAAAATGGGCTTTCAAGTAAGCCAGTGAACTGCTTACTTGGCATTATTTTCAGTTTAAATGTTAATATTTTGGGGGTTTTTCTTTTTTTCCTGTTTTCAAGGCCTGTGTATTTTTTTTTGTAACTGTTTATTTCAGAATGCCATTAACTGCAGCCGAAAAGATGAGGAAGAAAAGGCAAAAACTAAAGGAGGGCAAATATGAAGAATACAAGGCAAAGCACACAGAGACGACTAAGAAATACAGAGAACAAAAGATACCAAAAGAACAGTGATTATGTAAATGTGAGAAGTAAAGAATTAAAAGAAAGGGAGAGCGAGAGTAGCAAAGTATAGAAGAAAATTAAAAGAAACTTCAAACCAAAATACTCTTGGACTGTCAAGTACTGCGTCGTCACCCTTCAAGAACTCGTCTAGTCTAGGTAAGGCCACTGCTTGGGTAAAAATACTACTTCCAAAATAACCTAGGAAGAAAACAGTTGTCATTAAGAAGTTATCTGAGTCATATTTTCAGCCTCTGCCAAACATTAAGAGCCCCCTCCAAAACATCATCTCTAAATCCTGATACTAGCAAGGCTGTACTTCAATTTTACGAAAGTGATAACATTAGCCGCCAAACTCCTGAATGGAAAGAAGTAGTAACTGTGAGAGAGAACTAGAACAAGACAAAAATGCAAATTCGACACCTTATGTTTTCATTAAAAGAGACTCGTGCAATGTTATGCCATGAAATTGGAACAGTAATTGGAAAGAGCAAGTTTGGTGAACTTTGGGCCAAAGCATGTAATGTTGAGCAACAAACTACCCTACAAAGTATGTTTGTGTCAATAAAACAGAACTTTATAAATGCAGTTAATGATCACCACAAATTTTGCCAGAGTGCCCAGGATACTCTAACAACCTACTGGAATCTTTTGTATTGTTACAAGATGTCAGAGGGGCGTATCCGAGTTCATGAGAGATGGAGTTCTTAATAAAAATAAAATAACTAAATTTGATTTTAATTTATTCACACAGCTATTATTTACAGCATTAACCTATCTATCTCCACTATTACTATTTTTGTTCCTCAATAAGAACAGTATTTAATGTCTATCTCAACTCAGATTAAAGTCCTCTATGTGTCTGTCTGGTTCTAGTCAATTAACTCGCACTCATCATTAACACATGTTCAGTCTGTCTGTTGCCATCATTTGAAATATCTTTCACTCATGCACCCAGTCCAATATTCTAGCTTGCCAGTTGCACTCTTCACTGCACCAATGCTCTCAGTTGCAAATTTTCCTCCACTGGTCATGTCCGGCACCACTCGTTCTATCGCTTAAGGCAGCACAATCGTCCAAACTCCTGACTCTCATAAACTGCCGAATCGAAGGCCGGCCACGTTTAAATAATATCTCTGGTCCTAACCTGGAAG
This sequence comes from Clitarchus hookeri, assembly GCA_002778355.1. Taxonomy (NCBI): domain Eukaryota; kingdom Metazoa; phylum Arthropoda; class Insecta; order Phasmatodea; family Phasmatidae; genus Clitarchus; species Clitarchus hookeri. The sequence continues at coordinate 1,912,492 of NQII01000022.1, forward strand.
GTTTATCGTACTCAAGTCACACTGAGAGACACTAGGTTATTAACTGGAATATTCTTCAGATAAACACAGAAATTCATTCAGCTGAGAGTCAGGAGCACGTGAACCACAAAAGGGTTATCGTGGCTGCACACATTTTCGTGACAAGATACCCATGTCTTGGATTAGCGCTCGCCTGACCTTCCAACATTCCTCCGTTCTTGCCGCTCGCTTTCATATCACTACTTTGTCCTCTACACACACTTTGCTTGAGAGTGCGTAACAGCATGTAAGGATGCCACAATAGATTATTGGTTTGGAAAATGTGGGACCTGCAAGGCTTGATGAGATTTGTGCTGCTGCAGAGGACCTATCAGATGTGAAATGGTTTGTATGGAAGGAGTGTGATGGAAGACTGTTAAAAGTGCAGGGTGTAGTGTCTATCAGACACTATGTGTGAGGGTTGTAGTTAGATCCCTGTAGAGAGAGACCTTACAACACAGATGTAAATAACTTATGTGCACAACAGAACAACACTCATAAATAACACAACAAAAGTTAAAATGAAAAACGACCCAAAATATTACTAGGAAAACATCTACTGCTACTTGAAATAATTACTCAGCAGAGGCGTGACAAAAAAAATGTGGAATTTAATTAGCTTTCTTTTAATCAGGCAAATTGTAACTGGAATAAAATAATCAATTTGAGACTAGACTTTATGTGTGGCCTCAGCAACACTAGCCCATCTCATGACTGAGGTGTTCCATTTACTTTTTTAGACTTGGCATTGAAAACTTCTAACTTCAAGAAAAATTAATTAATTTAATTGTTTCCTTGCTCCAGACTAGCTCAGTGTTTTAAGCCAAAGATTCTAAATTACAAGTTGCCTGTGGTTAAAATAATTTGGAGTCAGTTCAACTTGATATAAAAAAAAATTTGTCTCTACTTCTTAATAAAATAGTTAGCTGGTTATAATGTTAAAACAAAGAATTCTCGAAGCTCTAGGCATTCCTGGCAATCTCTTAGCTGGCAGTCTCCTCCCCCTGGATACGGCAGGCCATTACAGTCCCAGCACATTTTTGCACATGTGGTAGTGCGACTTAATTACCCTGGAAGTATGTGCGGGCAGCGACCGAAACAGGCCTACTTCTTCCTAAGACTTGCCCCGCGTCTTTGTTTCTTTCGAGACAGCCTGTTTTCAGGTTGAAACACAGGTCCTTATTATATAATCTAAATTAAAACACTGCACGCCAAACCCACGTAGGCTAGTGTCCTGCCTTCGAACACTAAAAAGGCTAACAATTCATTTCAAACACTTAATTGAAAAACGCTGTCTACAACTGACCAATCACGAGAGAGCTAGAGGCAAGAATTTACTCAATACATCACTTAGTTATCACGGCAACGGATCAATAACTGCTCATATACTAGGACCTTCTAAATGCATTTTAAAAATAACATACTGGAAAGACATAGTGCTTACGATAAAATAAAATTTAAAAGATTAGTGAAATTACATACCAATTAACATAATTAATGTGCCAATAGTGGTGTAAAACTATCGATAGTTTTTAACTATCGAGACGAGACTATCAATAGTTTTTTAACTATTGATAGTACTATTGAAAACCTTAATTTTTAAAATTTGCTTTATTTTTGAGAAGAGATGACATAAAGTCTCTTATTCTATTCACATACATGTAATTAATTTAAAGAAAAAATGTTAGACAGTGTAGGGAACTATTTATTTTCTCGCAAAAAAAGCTTATTTATCATAAACATAAAGTACGAAAACCTCAATTGCACATAAAATATAATTTCACTTAAAACCAACTGAAGAATTAAGAAATGTACATAATATAAATTCAAAACATACAACACATGACTTTAATTGATCAGATTGGTTTCCATAAAAATAAACTAATAAAATTATCAAGAGAAGTTATCCCCCGGCACATTGTGTGCCCGACTGCCTGTGGTTGAATCCTCATTTTCAGGTTCAGGTACTTCTATTTTCAATTTATCAAGGTCAAGTTCCAAGAGAAAAGTTTTGGTTGAGAAAAACGAGCATGTCGACATGTTGTGGGACAAAGTAATTTCGTCTATCTTGCACGATATACCCTGAGGCACTGAACACTCTTTCTGCCAGTGTTGACGTTGCTGGTGCAGACAAATACCGACATGCCACGTCTCCTAAGGCCTCCCAACATTGCTTCTTCTCTTCCCAAAATTTAAGGGGATCCTCTTTTACATCAAGGAGTCGTGTTTCGTTGTATTGTCTCCAAACAATCAGTGAGTCTGAGTGATTATAAATGGTGACATCACGAGCTGCAGAATATTTTTTCAGGAATTGCAATAAACTACAAGGCTCTCCGTTTTTCTCAGCTTTGGTAGCAATAGTAGATATTGACAATTGCTTGGAATGGTCTGGAGCACTACTCTAATTCTTTTTTTTTTTTTTTATTCCAGCTTTGATTTCTCTTACAATTTGATTACATGCATTGGTAGTATTGCTAATTTGTCGAAAAGCTTTTTTCTTAAAATGAGGGTCAACTAGAGTGGCTATCTTGCAGACAGTGCGCTCCTCGTAAGGAAATAGTCTTTTTTATACTCCTTTCACCAATACCTTCCTCAGTTTCTTACCGCAGTCGCTATTTATCTCGCACTCTATTTCCTTTAGCTGCAGGCCAATACCTTTCATGATAGGTATCACAGGAGAAATAGTGGTGTAAGTCTCACCAGATAAGTTTTCGGTTGCCTCATAAAAAGGTTGTAAGACTAATACGGCCTCGTTTATAATCAAAATTTCTTCCCTGGAGAGGGGTTCTGGGGAATCTGACAAGGAAGCAAGAGCACAAGTTAACACATCTTTTAACTTTAGAATCCTTTGTAGCATAAGGAATGCAGAGTTCCATTGAGTGGGAACTTCTTGAAGTAATTTCAGCACAGATTGGGATTGTTCTTTCTGAATAAAGCTTAATTTCTCTGTAGCGAGGGTACTCGATCGGAAATATGCTACAATTCTTTTGCATTTAGTGACAATATTTTGAAAGTCACTACAGTCCGTATGCTCCAAAGCATCATGAACAACTAGATTTAGCATATGAGCAATGCACGGTACATGTCGAGGTCGTCCTTTGACCAAAGGTACAGCGGCTTTCATGTTGTTAGCATTGTCTGTAATAATGCAAGTTATTTTCCCTTTGATTCCAAATTCCAGAAAAATGGAATCAATGGTAGATGCAATGTTAATTGCTGTGTGGCTACCAGGAATTGAGCGGGTAGCCAAAACCACAGTTTTTATTTCAAAACCCGAAATGAAATGACAAGTTACAGTAATGTAAGCCTGTGTGTTAACAGAAGTCCATATATCACTGGTCAACGCGAAGTTTGTAATCTGGCGGAACAGGTTTTTCAAAATTAACTTCCCGTGGTCAAATAATTGGCGACAGACTTTCACCACTGTAGGTTGAAGGCATCTGGAATTTACTGTCGAAGGCCAAGAGCAAATTACGAAAACCTTGGTCTTCGACTACGCTGAATGGTAACACACTGCTCAGAGACCTCAGATGGAGCTAATCTGTGAAATGTAGAGCCATCCTTAAGTGTCTCAGTTTGCTCAATGTTGCAGGGAAAGTTGCACATATACTACAAACCCCTCCACTGTAGCCAACATGTGTACTAAGGACTTAGTCCTACAGAAAACAAAAAAAATTATAGGGACGGTGTACAGGCAGGGACAGCATAGGAATAAAGTGATAAGGGGTTCCTATCCAGTGACTACATGCAGTGCAGTATTAAGATTATTCCAAACAACTTTCTTGCACATCCAGAAAATGCTGCCCCAATGAACATTACTGACACCACTGCTGCAGAGTTAACAGAATTGCAGTAGCTACCACTGAAGAAGAAACCACCCCCCTACCCACCCACAAATATGAACAGCAGAGAATGAAGAAACTCGTAGTGTTCCTCACATGTGCATCCAGGTCTTCCTGCAACAGTTACCTGGTCTCACCAAATCAGAATCTGAATTCCACCTCCACTACGAAGTTCAACATAGATGTGACCAGCGGCAACAAGTTCATCATAGGAAACTACTGTACACCCCAAATTAACTTCCAAATACAGGGTGGGAAAGCAGGAATTGAAGTTACAATTGGTCAACCCTGCAACCAAACTTGCCAATGGAATCGACTCAACTGAGTGTGCAACAGAGGAGTAGCTAGGATAGCAGTACATGTTAATATGGTTGTCTTTGTGTAGAACATTTTCTTATTGCACTACAGTACCAGGCTGGGGCCAGAACCAGGTGCCTTTGCAAGTACAATAAAAATAATGATAATTTCTTTCAAAAAGTAAAGTACACTATTATGCAAAAATTTATGCTGGTATAGTACGTAACACAGCTATCATGCCAACTTCAAAATTACAGCGGCAGATTATGCCACGCTGTCTTTACTACCAAGTCATTTTAAAGCTTGTAACGTGGCAGCCGTCAGAATTGGCGACTGGAAATTACAGCTCGGTTCGCTCAATCTGTAGAGACATGAAATATAAAAGGCACCAAATAAAAATACATTCAATTCAAGTCTTGTAATTTAAGTTAGAAAGATTTAGAGGTCGTGGGTGCTTGCCGGTGTGGGTGATATTTGCCACGCTCGATGCATCTTCTTGTAGAGCTGGTCCTGCACCGTTAGCGCGGGTGGTAGGCACACAGGATTTTTGTCGCCCTGTGCCTGCCCCCACTCCTAGCCCCAGGGTGCCAAAAATGTGACCAAATAAGGGCATTGCATGGGCCGGAATCCCTTCCCACGCCATACCAAACTGCGTAGTAGTAAAAATATAATCAAACTTCTAGAACAAAAACTGTCTACTGCAGTTGGAAAGCTTCCTTCTTCAAATACTGAAAAAACTAAGATTTCCAAAAAAAAAGCAAACGTACGACCGATAAACGTAGCTACCAAGGCTTTAACTTCGAATCCTGATAAAATAATACAAAGCCTCGCAAAACATAAAATGAACCAAGTATCCCGATAATTATTATTACTGCGTCATTACAAGCTGTGTTATAAACCACATAAACCAAGCTGGAAAAAAAAAAATCAAGAGAGTATGTAAAGTTGATCTGCTGGTGTGTGATTTTTCACAAATGTGCAGTGATGGAAGAAATTACTGTTATTATTATGGTATAAATGGACTGTGTCCATTGCCGACCATAGTATATAAAAATATCACACACAGAACTCGGCAAGAGAAAAAAATTAAAAAACCTTCTACAACACCACAGGTGATTAAGAAAAGCAGTTTCCTTGTGAATAGATATAATTAAACCACAAAAAAGACGGGCTAACAACTTATTATTACAAAACAGGACAGACAACAAAAGCAAAAGCAAAGACAACACGATGACTAAAGCGAAAACACAAGACAAGTTAACAAAACAGTGAGACACAGCTTAACAATAAAAACTCAACACACAAAAAAATAGAACAAAAACCACAATGAAATGCAAGTCAGGAAAAAGTATTCCTTGTCAGATTATAAAGCCGAATAATTTAATACTACAAACAACACAGGAACCACAAAAATAACCAGAGAGAAGAATAGATAAACCGACAGAGAGGACACAGGATGACAAAAAAATAATTACAAATCTTAACGTTTCGGGGCCTGGAATCTGTCCCATTCTTCAGGTGAGACACTGGAAGATCAATCACAGTAGACTGAGCTGAGGTGGAAAACAGGGATATATATTTGATTCTTGATTCTGGCACTCTTCACAGCACACCAATAGGAGAGCAGGTAGTCTCTGATTGGTGGTGCTTGGAAGAGTGCTTGCTGATTGGGCCGAGAGGCAGCCCTGGAGGCTGTATCATTATTGTACGATTCTGAGAATGTATATATCATGCTAGAATGGATCAGCCCATTCATAACCTTGTAATCAGAGTTATTCTTGTACTTAATTTGCTCACTTGTAATTAAACTCAAGTCAGACCTAACTAACCAATGAGCAATTTTGTTAAACAAATGCAACTTGCTAACCCAAATAATTATTTCCATGTGAGTAGAGTAGTCACTTGCAATTCTCAAATTAACATTGTTTTCATTAGCCTTATCTTGAATGTAATTATTATCATTTAACTGTCAATTTTAACTAAACTTGTATGCACCTGTCCACCACTTTCAAAACGTGAGTAGGTTTTGACCACATAATTTTTGTTCACTTATTGTCGCATGATTTATGTTGACTCATTACAATTCACCAAACTGTCAACCTCTTGAAAACTATGTGTATTACTTGTTTCACATTGTGTAATTTCTCTTTGATGTCCATGGGCATGGAAACTTTTGTCAATTTTTAAATATGAATGCCAACCAGAGAATTTTTAACCAGCAGTTTTGCCTGAGCCAATATTGTAAAGTAAGATAAATTTATCATAGACTTTTAATGTCAAGAAATAAAACAATTTAATGGCTCCATCCTAACCTCTTCTTTTGAGATTTTGTAAATGCACCAGCCGAATTTCTGTACCCTGTAGCAGCTATTATTTCGATGTGAGTAGGGGTTGCCAACCACTTACTTAATTTTTCACTGCACATAATTACACCTACACCAGATAACCAAGTTGCATAAGCACCACTATAACAACTTAGTTCGACTCCGCAGTGAACTTGGCTATCCCCTTAAGGCTAGGATGTTTGTAATTGTAACTTTTATCTTTCACTATCTTTACAAACAGACTGTGAAAAAATACTTCGCCGACCACATATCCCACCTCAAGATTTGAAACTTGACTTTTGTAATGATTGTACAAAATGAGGCCTTTAGTCTCAATTGTACCACAGCTCCGTACTCACGGGTAGGGAACAGGATCCATCAGATCCTCACCTGTAAGCTCAATATGTTTTGGTCATGTTTGGCCTTTTAATTCTGAACTTCTTTTTGCTCATACCAGGCACAAGGGTTAAGCATGAGGAGGGGACACCTGCTTC
>NQII01000022.1:1919485-1945383 GCA_002778355.1 Clitarchus hookeri
CATCCCAGATCCAGACGTCTACAAGAGAGAGTCTCGCCGCCTTCCGACCTCCACACCTGTGGCTCCAGCTGACTAGAAATTAACACTGGTGATGTAGAATTGGTATTTCTCCCACAACACAGTGTTTGTACTAATACTGTATTTTCTGGCATGCAAGATGACTCAGCATATGAGTCATGGTGTTGATGAGAGAAAAAAAAAAGTTCATTCCCGGCCAAATATGTTTTTTTCATTAACCAGGGAGATAAACATTTATTTGAAATATATATTTTTTTAATGTCATGAAGTGATTTAATATGGGTGCACAAACTTTTGCGATACACACAATCCGGCAACATCACCAGCTGCTACCAGCCTGGCACAGACTTGGCAATGTCATGGTGCAGCCGCAGAGCCAGTTAAACTACCGTAATTGTGCAGTTGTTATGTTTCTCCGCGATATTTCCCCTTAGTCATTTTCCATGGTAAAACCATGCTATGATGGACAGCAGAGGTAAGTTTTATTGTGAGCAGTGAAGCACTAAAGATGCAAATAAATATGTTCATTCATCAGCAATTTGGTGGCTTATTATCTAAATATCTTTTCCTACTGAATAATCTACCAGTAATGTACATTTATTTACAGATTAAAGTTTTTATTTAATTTTTTTAAAAATTAATAGTAAATATTACAGTCCTATCAAAATATGTGCTACTGTGCGTAGCAGTTTTCAATATGGCAGATGGCATAGTATATTTGACAACATATTCAAGCTGCCATTTCGTAACATAGAACATGCATTTGTGGACGGTTTCATGTGAAATTGTGGAAATATGTTATCTTTGATTCTAATAAATGCAATCCCATTAATATTAGTATCGTACAACTTAAATTTCAAGCAATTTTGGGTTACCATAATTTTTGTACCTTCATAGGTACAAAAAGTACAATAGTAATTTTTAAGCGCCAAAAATATGTCAAAATTATTTTCTTATATGCAAACAAATATGATAATTTGAAGGTAACCAAGCTCAAAAAAGACCTGGTGTGCTACTGCTGTAAGAATTAACGGCAGAAAATTATCTCTTGATCATCTCCTCTTGATCAGCGATGCAATGTACACCCACACAGAGAGGACGTTGTTTGGGTATGGATGAATATGGACTGCAAGGGCAAATTCAACATCCTGGTTCTCGTTGAAGTGGACACCTGTAGCTTTCACTGCTGCTGTGACTTCCATCATGTCCACATATGGCATATTTATTGGGAAGCCACACATCTGCAATTCCATGTATTATACAACACATTAATTTTTACTGGCTGACAAAAGAAATTATTAATACTACATGGTTTTAATACTGGTCTTCACTTTACTGTTAGCTCAGAGTGAAATGTGAGTACAAAATGGCAAATATCATTCTGGTTGGTCACACCAGTTCTTTCCTGAACAGTAAGTACAGTTCTCATTTGTATTATACTGTTTTCTACTGACAGTTCTGTTGCCAGAGTCTTGATATCTTCTGCTGCTGGTGAGGCCGTGGTGGTGTTGTTAAACTACTCACCTCCCACCTAGGCGAACTGAGATAGATTCCTGGCAGGATCGCCCCAGGATTTTCACATGTGGGAATCGTGCCGGACAATGCCGCTGGTCGTGCAGGTTTTCTCGGATATCTCCAGTTTCCCCCCATTCTGGCACTGCTCCATACTCACCTCGCTTCACCATCATCGGCTCTCAAGACCTCATTGTTCAGAGCCGTCAAAATCTCTTCAAAATGGATGGGCAGGGGTCTGCGAAAAGGAGCTGATGTTGATAGTTTGTGGTCACGAATACCATGCCTTGTTGGCTAGCTGGTGACAAAAGGGCCTGTACCTTAACATGGGCTGCAGATCCTTCGTCTAAGTAAGCGGTGTTCCTGAGCTGCCTCGTCCTGTAGCCACCTGTGCCACAGTGAGACTGGTGCTACAGCAAACTGTGGGTTCATGACTCGTGAGGTAGGACTCCACTCACACCAGTCACAGACCTTCCATGGTCTGGTCTTGGTATGCACAAGTAAAGACTGGCAGGTTGCTCCTGAGATCCAATGACTCTCCTGGATCTGGGTTGATGGATTTGCTTTTGGCTTTTTGGAGTGGGGCTTTGTTTCATTCCTTTGGCCCCTGATTTATCACATGACATTTCGGTGAGGGCAAAGGGACAGCTACAGGTGATAAGGCTCATTAGGTGGAGAGACACAGTGGGATACTTACTTTCTGCACCAGCTATGGGACAGTACAAGGAACTGTCAACCCCACACATCTTGCACATTCTTGGCAACTTTGGTTCATAAGTCACAGTGAACTTCCCCTTTGACTACATTGTTGATACTTTATACACAAGAATTTAGCATGGTACTCGGGACCTTCAGAAACAAAGCAGACTGGAAGAAGCCCTCACCTAACCAAGGGTACTCCAGCACAACCTGTGAGGTATCTTGAGTCGCCTGAACCCATCAGCCAATGAAATCACAAGGATTCGCCGGCATGCAAAGTCCTGTGTGTAAGGGAGAAATTCAGTTGACTATCTATCTAGAGAGCCATGGAGTAGGTGGTATTCAGGAATGTGAAACAAACTGTACGTCAGTTAACACACTTCATAGGAATCGGTTCCCTAAGTGGTCGAAATGGGCCCCTATTAATGCAAACTTAACCAGCACTTGAGTGCTAATAGCTACCTTATCTTCACAAGAGAGGGCAATTCAATTCAAGAGGTGAATGCTATACAGATAAAGGACACAATAGGTCATAAATTTGCAAGTTGCACTGTCCTTCATGATGTACAAACCTAAGGGGGGGGGGGAGAGTACAGGACAAGATAGGGGAGGATGGTGTCAAGCCACACAGGAGATTCCTAATCACCCGAGACAACTGTCATGTTACATTACAAGGTGTTAAGGACTCACTTAAACTGTCCCTCCATACAGTGTAGGGAAGGCAACCTGCAGTAAATCACCAATGCTCATCCAAACCTTACAACGCACCATTCGTATGAGCTGCGCTGAAATCCTGGCTCACATCAGCCACCAAAACTGACACCTTTCTCAAGATGTTGAGGTGGGGCCATTGTCCACATCAAGTTAACTGCTGTGACCAACCAGATGACAGTATTGTTAAAACAAGTTTATCACCTCTTGACATGTCATAAAAATCTACTTACTTGGCAGGTTTTATATGGTACATTCATAGTTATTCAAGCCAAAGCCAATGTTCTCTTACATATGAGTATGAGAGACAAAGTTCCTTTGTGCATTTTCATAATCCCTGATNTCAAGCCAAAGCCAATGTTCTCTTACATATGAGTATGAGAGACAAAGTTCCTTTGTGCATTTTCATAATCCCTGATTAGTTTTTCCACGACATGTTTACCATTCTTCAATTTAAACCCAATATTCTCATATTGACACCCAAAGGGCCTCGTGAACATTTTATATACAGTAACCCAAAACTCTCCCACAAGAGTTGCTTCACATTTGCAGATTGTACACTATGCTCTATGCAATAAAAGACTATGTTTGTCATGGNAATGGTATTGGTTAAGTGCAGCACAATTAAAAGCAATTTTTAACTTGTTTCAGTTGAACGTGTCCAAAACGTAAATAGAGTAATACAACAAACCACGTAAGTTCATGTAAAGACAAAAATTAATTTTTTTTTTTTTTTTTTTTTTACTGATATATTAATTTTTTTGAAACCAAAGGCACAATAGGAAATTTTGTCAGTTCCTTTAGAGATTCTAGGCTGTTGAGTTGATTTCTTGGTATGGACATTGTAAGGTTAATAACAAGATCACAATTTCTTAGTGGTGGCTTATTTAAAGGTATCCTTTGGAAATTTTATACATTCACATGCAGGAGGATGCAGACTCCAATGGCACATGATAAAGTTTCATACAGTTCTTGTGAGATCATAAATGTACCGTCTCAGGAAGCTCACCGAGAGCACAATGTACGTACGATTAGAAGGGCTGATATGTTCACCACTTCTTACCTAAGACAATTTCTTTGACAGACCAACCAATAATGTGTGGAAAGTCAGCAAAGAGGAATTTACAGTACCGTAGCCTTACCAAAAATCACTGGCTAATCTTCAGGAAGAATCAACAGTAACTTACAAAGATGCTGATCAGGTGGGTGACAGAAAATATGAAAAAAGTACTGGGTAGTCGGCAGTGTTTTATGCTGACAACCTCGTATCATGGTAGTTTGTGAAGCAGCACATTGCGGCGTTATTAATGGCAGAAACTGAGTACCTTGCAGCAGCTCAGACATCCCGCGAAATTCTGCAGCTCCAGGACTCAATTCACAGTATACTATCTGCAATTGATAGTGTACCAGCCTTGTACAGTTCAAGTACTATCCATGTGATGAACAATTGTGAATACTTAAGAAGGTCAAAATACTTTAACATATGAGATCACCCGCGTCGTGAGGGTTCCTAGGTTCAAACCCAGGAACCCTCATATGAGGCTCTATAACCAAGTGGGTAAAAACCTGAGAAAATATGCGACCAGTGGTGGAAGGTCCTTTCCTGTTTCACTCCAGTTACAGGTGTGATTCTCTGAGTGCTTCTGCATGAATTACCTTGCCTAAACTTTGTTAGGTGCAACTATCCTGAAGTAAGAAAATGCTGGATTAACTGTGGTGTTGGCAAGGTCAAGATTGGTCTTCTGAAGGCTCTAGTTGGAGCATAAGGCAGTAGAAGCCTGGGGCCTACGCATGTCTTGCCAGATGACGTCTAGTGACCTCATCACTCGGCTTGAGGCATTCCTGGCAGGAGTGCAGATACTTAAGTCCCCTTCGGCAGAGTGGNTCAAGCCAAAGCCAATGTTCTCTTACATATGAGTATGAGAGACAAAGTTCCTTTGTGCATTTTCATAATCCCTGACTAGTTTTTCACGACATGTTTACCATTCTTCAATTTAAACCCAATATTCTCATATTGACACCCAAAGGGCCTCGTGAACATTTTATATACAGTAACCCAAAACTCTCCCACAAGAGTTGCTTCACATTTGCAGATTGTACACTATACTCTATGCAATAAAAGACTATGTTTGTCATTGTGCAAAATAAAGTGAAGAAAGGATAACTATCATGGTACATGTCAATATGGATGGGACTGAGTAAAGTATGATAAAAGTGTTCCAGGTGTTGGAATCAAAGTTTTCATAAATTTGCCACTAAATCAAGATTGGCATGTTATGCTAGAGTTGTTTGTATGGCAAGACAAAATTAAGATTTTTTTTTTTTTTTTACTGATATATTAATTTTTTTGAAACCAAAGGCACAATAGGAAATTTTGTCAGTTCCTTTAGAGATTCTAGGCTGTTGAGTTGATTTCTTGGTATGGACATTGTAAGGTTAATAACAAGATCACAATTTCTTAGTGGTGGCTTATTTAAAGGTATCCTTTGGAAATTTTATACATTCACATGCAGGAGGATGCAGACTCCAATGGCACATGATACAGTTTCATACAGTTCTTGTGAGATCATAAATGTACCGTCTCAGGAAGCTCACCGAGAGCACAATGTACGTATGATTAGAAGGGCTGATATGTTCACCACTTCTTACCTAAGACAATTTCTTTGACAGACTAACCAATAATGTGTGGAAAGTCAGCAAAGAGGAATTTACAGTACCGTAGCCTTACCAAAAATCACTGGCTAATCTTCAGGAAGAATCAACAGTAACTTACAAAGATGCTGATCAGGTGGGTGACAGAAAATATGAAAAAAGTACTGTGTAGTCAGCAGTGTTTTATGCTGACAACCTCGTATCATGGTAGTTTGTGAAGCAGCACATTGTGGCGTTATTAATGGCAGAAACTGAGTACCTTGCAGCAGCTCAGACATCCCGCGAAATTCTGCAGCTCCAGGACTCAATTCACAGTATACTATCTGCAATTGATAGTGTACCAGCCTTGTACAGTTCAAGTACTATCCATGTGATGAACAATTGTGAATACTTAAGAAGGTCAAAATACTTTAACATATGAGATCACCCGCGTCGTGAGGGGGGTTCCTAGGTTCAAACCCGGGAACCCTCATATGAGGCTCTATAACCAAGCGGGTAAAAACCTGAGAAAATATGCGACCAGTGGTGGGAGGTCCTTTCCTGTTTCACTCCAGTTACAGGTGTGATTCTCTGAGTGCTTCTGCATGAATTACCTTGCCTAAGCTTTGTTAGGTGCAACTATCCTGAAGTAAGAAAATGCTGGATTAACTGTGGTGTTGGCAAGTTCAAGATCGGTCTTTTGAAGGCTCTAGTTGGAGCATAGGCAGTAGAAGCCTGGGGCTTACGCATGTCTTGCCAGATGAAGTCTAGTGACCTCATCACTCGGCTTGAGGCATTCCTGGCAGGAGTGCAGATACTTAAGTCCCCTTCGGCAGAGTGGGAGGCAATGGCAAAACTGGGCTTGTACTCTTGGATACTCCCTCCTTGGGCTTGGATCAAGCAAAGTATACTGGACTTGTGATTTGAAGAATGTAAGCTGGCTTGATGGTAGCTGTTGGGCAATGGTATGTATCCACTCATGAAAGCTTAATTGTACTTGGGCAGATGTTAGTACTCGTATGCAATTTCCGCAACCTTCTTTTCATAGTCATTAAGTGCCAACAAAGATACTGAAATACATTTCCTGAACTACTATCAACTTCTAAAACATTTATAGACACTGCAATTAAACACTAAAATAGTGTTCAACTAAAAACTTTTAAAAGAATTAACCACAATTGGCAGCAGAAAAAACTACTTACTGACAACTCTAAATATTAATTCTGACATCACTGACTCAATTCTGACAATACCTGCAGAATTTGCGACAAACCCCTGCTATCATCATGCTGCATTTCTAAAATACAACTGCATAGTTTCCACCACCGGTACCTTGTGAGATGCAAGGATGTGCTGCAGGTGTTGCACATGATCTGGACTGGTTGGTTGCTTCCGGTTCAATGCAGCTTCCTNTGTTCAATGCAGCTTCCTCAAGTGCTGGCAACAGTTTGCGAAGAACAGCTGAGCAGTAGCGATTCCATGAGGTCCTGAAATATAGACGAACTTTACCCTCATAATCCACGTCCTCCCATTTTGCTCTGCCATCTNTAATCCACGTCCTCCCATTTTGCTCTGCCATCTCATGCAAGTATTTCAGAGGCACTTTATAATAAATTTATTTATACCTTTTTTTTTACTTTCTCCCTGCTGACCAACGCTATGTTTCAGGTGTTAGTAATTTTTAATTGAATATTAAAAATATTCTTGAATTTGAATTAAAGTTTGACNCCAACGCTATGTTTCAGGTGTTAGTAATTTTTAATTGAATATTAAAAATATTCTTGAATTTGAATTAAAGTTTGAATTATCTCCTACAATTTGGTGTAGGAGATGACTGTAAAATTTCAACAAATGTCTGACAGAATTAATATTTTGTTATGAATACTATGTATTTTTCTTAAGAAGTTTGTTTTGAATATTTTATTACACATGAGGAATTATAACAATTTTATTATATTTATCCCAAAACTTTAATAACTATCCCAGCCCCCATTCCCCCCCTTTCCCCCCAAAAATACATTTTTTACAAAAAAGTGCTGATTTTAAGAAATTATTCTAACTCTGACTGCGGGGGTCTTCCAGCAGATTCAGTTTCACTAATATTTATAAAGAACTGCATGCTGATGGCTAGCAAAAAATACTGTACACAATAACCACAAACTTGAGCAACAGGAACATGGAAAACCTGGTACAGAGATTGAAAAAACTGGCACTTTTAACAGAAAACTGGTACATTATGCTAGGTTCATGTACGACAAAAACACCCAGCATTTTTTTTTCTGTAACTTGTATTATAGGAAACAGTACCATTTGTTGGAAAGTGCAAACATTTAACGGCATGTAAAAATCTGAACTGGTGGATTATCATTTCGTTAAGGATGAAATAATATATTGAAAATGTTCCACTGATTTCTGGATATGCCAATTGAAAGTATGTGAAAATTTTGGTGTTCTGGCATACAACTTTCAAAATTCACTGGTAGACGACCGGCAGATGAACGCCAGATGGCCAGCACTTTGCATGTACACAAAGCCGCAAAAACAAAAAGTTATAAAGAAAAATTTTTTGTATCTTCCATGTTAGTCATTTGAAACAATAGAATAAGTATCTTAAATAAAGAATGTATTGTTCATCATGTGTCAGCACAAATTAAAGTAAGAAAACACGAGTGGCTATTCGTAAACAAAATGTTGATGGCTGTGATCATTTACAAACATGATGGAAAAATACAATACTGAAAAATGAAAAAAAAGACACCTTGATGGATACTTTTCAAGAAATCCAAATTATATTCACATAAACTACAGGTAGTATATTGGACATGATCACTGGCACACTGACTTCTACAGAAAAATAACGTCTGCAGAGATGTGCTAAGAGATTGTTCAGTACGTAGTATGCCCTTCTCAAGCAGCAATGCAGGAAGAAATTCTTGCATGTAAATGATCAAAGAAGAGGTGATAAATATCGTCCTGCAGAATGGAATTCAACGCCAACAGCACTTGGTGGCTCAGCTGGGCAAGAGGCTTCAATGGTGTGGAATATCGGGCTAGACAATGTCTAACCCAGTCCCACAAATGCTTGCTGAGGGAAAGATCTGATGATTGGGTTGGCCAGGGAAGTTTATGAGCATCTTGAAGAGCATGTTGGGTCGCACCAGCGGAATGTGGATGGGCATTGTCCTGCTGAAATAGCACATCCTCTTTCCCCTGCAAAAATGAAAGCAGAATGGGTTGGATGACATTCCAGATGTACTGTGCACTGGTCAATGTTCCCTCTATTAACACTAGAGGTGAACAGCCACTGTAAAATAGGACTCCCCGAACCATTATCGCATGAGTTGGCCCCTAGTACCATTGCCATATACACTGTGGAAGAGGCTGCTCACCAGTACGATGCTGAATACGCACTCGACCATAATTAATGCCAAGGTAGAACCAGGACTCGTCACTAACGCTTCGCCATTCACCCCTCCAGGTGCTCCTTTTTCGACACCACCGAAGGCAGGCTGCATGATGCTGTGGTGTGAGGGGAAGTCTGGCTAATGGTACGCGTGAAGATAGATCAGCTTCACGTAAACAACTCCTTGGGCGAAGTTATGTCTAATCTGTTCTGCAGCTGCTGTGCATTCCTTATGGCCGCTCGTACAATGCGACGGCCTTGGCATGCATCTGTACATCACTGACGTCTGGAACAAGGTTCACGGGTATGTGCAGCTTCCTCTGACCAATGGTGCCACCATTGATGCACTGCTGACACTACTCATCCAACATGTTATGCAATTCTCCGGTATGACCATCCAGCTTCCCGGAGTTCTACTATTTGACCCTGTTCAAACTCAGTTAACTGTAAAAATGGGGCTCGCCTTCGCTGTCCTGGCATGCTAACAGTGTACAAAACAACCTTCGGAGTACAGTAAAGCCCATGCAACTAAATGCTTCTCCCGATACTCATCTGGTTATATCTGTGTATTTTCACTGTCTCACTTGAACTCCCCAGTGCTGTGCCTATGATAACTTCACGTGCTGCCTTCTAGTAATGTCTTATGCTAATTTGGTTATTCTGAATCACTTCCATCATTGTGTTCTTTATTTGTTTCCAGTAATGTATAAATAAAGAAATCAACATCTGAAATTTAATTGGAAATAGTTTGTAAAATGTGTAACAAGTAGAATTTAAAACAATTAATAAAGTGTGGGTATTCATAAACAAAGCATTTACAGCTGTAGTTTTTTCTAATAATGTTTGGGACTAAATTAAAAAAAAAAACTACATTTAAAAATCAATAAAAATCAACCCTGGAAAATGGAGGTGTTATGTGTAGATGTAATCAACAAACTTTACTTGAAAGAAGAAAATTTAAAAGCATAATGAATTTTTATGTGCGTGATTCACATCCAAAGTAACTAGTTTACACTCAAAGTACTGAATAATTAATTAGGCAAAGTTCCTTAGGTTAGGGTTACCAAACATTCTCTCTTACCTGGACGTGACCTCTTTTTGAGGCCTTGTAAACTGTCCTACCGGATTTTACAAAAAAATCATAATATCCTCTTTTTCAATAAAAAGTAAAAGACAGTGAAGTTTTACTTTTTTTCTGTCGTTAAACATTTAGTAACAGTGCCAATGAACTTCCTGCAAAAGTGCAAACTTTTTTTTTTATAATATTACGTGTTTTTTTGTCTTTATCAACACTCATATTTTTTTCGTAGAAATTTTTTTTACATGTCTATTCAAAATTTTATGATCATTAGCTAGGAAATAGAAACCTGTTAGAAAGAATAACATCATCAAAGAAATATGACCGAAATGTATCTGAACCTGAGCTGTGCGAGAGTGATTAACTGTCAAATTACAAAAATNATCATCAAAGAAATATGACCGAAATGTATCTGAACCTGAGCTGTGCGAGAGTGATTAACTGTCAAATTACAAAAATTGTGTCCACCAGTGCTTATGTTTTTTGTGTAAATACTTGTATATAATTGGTTTGCAATATATTCTTCAGCACCTACAAACTGAATGGAAGTAACTTTCATATTCAGAGTGAACATGATTATCACATTATCTGGTTGCAAACAAAGTATCAGTACGTTTATGCCGTCAGCCGAAACCACAGTTTCGGAAACCCAACTTTTCAAACTAAGGTTTTAGTGAAGTGTTTATACCGTCCTACTAAACTCCGTTTTGGAAACTCATGTTTCGTGTGTTGTTTTATGCCNCCAAATGGTTTGTTCGTACTAATGAAATGTTCGTTGTAATGAAGTTCGTTGTACTGGTGCTTTACTGTATTTGTAGATGTAATCAACAAACTTTACTTGAAAGAAGAAAACTTAAAAGCATAATGATTTTTTATGTGCGTGATTCACATCCAAAGTAACTAGTTTACACTAAAAGTACTGAATAATTAATTAGGCAAAGTTCCTTAGTTTAGGGTTACCAGACATTCTCTTTTACCTGGACGTAACCTCTTTTTGAGGCCTTGTAAACTGTCCTACCGGATTTTACAAAAAAATCATAATATCCTCTTTTTCAATAAAAAGTAAAAGACAGTGAAGTTTTACTTTTTTTCTGTCGTTAAACATTTAGTAACAGTGCCAATGAACTTCCTGCAAAAGTGCAAACTTTTTTTTTATAATATTACGTGTTTTTTTGTCTTTATCAACACTTATATTTTTTTCGTAGAAATTTTTTTTACATGTCTATTCAAAATTTTATGATCATTTGCTAGGAAATAGAAACCTGTTAGAAAAAATAAAATCATCAAAGAAATATGACCGAAATGTATCTGAACCTGAGCTGTGCGAGAGTGATTAACTGTCAAATTACAAAAATTGTGTCCACCAGTGCTTATGTTTTTTGTGTAAATACTTGTATATAATTGGTTTGCAATATATTCTTCAGCACCTACAAACTGAATGGAAGTAACTTTCATATTCAGAGTGAACATGATTATCACATTATCTGGTTGCAAACAAAGTATCAGTACGTTTATGCCGTCAGCCGAAACCACAGTTTCGGAAACCCAACTTTTCAAACTAAGGTTTTAGTGAAGTGTTTATACCGTCCTACTAAACTCCGTTTTGGAAACTCATGTTTCGTGTGTTGTTTTATGCCGGAAATCGCTAGTATCAAAACAATGAAAAACAATTACAGCAGGGCCTTGATAATTCGAAACCAAGCTAATCCGAACGCCTCTATAATCCAAACACCCTGCCCTTCCCACAACGCTCACTCAGCATCGCGTGCCGTGCATTGTAGGTGTCATACGTACTGTTTGTCGTTCTGCCACTTTGTTTACCGTTACGTTGCTTGTACATCTCGTTAGTACATATTTTGTGGATTTTAAGTCGTGGCTTCAACATGGAAGAAAGAAAATGTATGACATTAACTACTTCTCAGAAGTGCGAGATTTTACATAAAATAAAAGGTGTTTCTTTAAGTTTTCTTGTGTAGCAATATAACATTGGAAAGTCTAAAATTTTTGATATTAAGAGCAAGGAAGAGAAGATACGATCGTATGTTGTGAGAATGGAAAAGGGCCCAGGTAGTCGAAAGACTTTAAAAACGCCCGAGAATCCACAGCTTGAAGATGCGTTGTTTACGTGGTTCATAGAACAATGAAGAAAGAACGTTCCTTTGTCAGGCGACATACTGATGGAAAAGGCGAAATATTTTCACTTGGACGAGGAGAGTTTGCTGCCAGTAAAGGTTGGCTGGACCATTTCAAGAAAAGACATGGCATACGCCAACTCAAAATTACTGGTGAGAAGTTGTCAAATAATGAAGAAACTGTAAGGCCATTTCAGGATAAATTCATGGACATTATCAGAGAGAGAGAGATTTAACCGCAGAGCAAATCTATAATGCAGATGAGTCTGGGTAGTATTCCAAAGCTATACCGGATAAAACGCTGGCTTCTGGATGAGAAGTTAGAGCCCCAGGTTCTAAAGTATCAAAAGAGAGAATAACATTTATGCCTTGCGTGAATGCTGCTGGTACACACAAACTGCCTTTGTTGGTTATTGGCAAAGCACAAAGACAGTGTCCATTTGCATCAGTGGAAAAGTTACTTGTTCATTACACGGGGCGAAGGAATGCGTGGGTTACAAGACCAACATTTTTAGAGTGGCTTAGAGAACATTTTATCCCCGAAGTAAAGACATTTTTATAAAAAAAAAATCTACCGTTAGATGAATACTTGCATTCCATTGATGAAATTTTTTCTGTTGTGTGCATGCCACCCAATTGCACAGCTCTCATACAACCAATGGATCAAAACTTTATCCAAAATATAAAGGTGAATTACAAGAAAAAACTTTTACTGAAAGTTTTTGCATAGAAAGAACTGGATCCTGAATGCTCTGTATTCGATGTCCTCAAAAAAACCACTATGAAAGACCCAGTATTTTCACTGGCTCAAAGTTGGCATCAATTAAATTCAAGTCTAAATAAAAAATCCTGGACAGCCCTGTGGCCCCAGCTAAACGTCGAAGAAGATTGTGACGATGATTTTGAGCCCGAAGATTATCTTCCTTTAGCCTTTTCAGTAACAGAGGCTATTCTGAGGTTGAAATTGCCAACTTCTTATCAAGCAATGATGACATTGATGAAACTCAGGAGCCCATTACTGACGAAGAAATAATAAGGCAAGTAACACAAGAATGTGACAGCGAAAGTGAAGAAACATTTGATGCATCTGAACCAGTAGCAAGCATTTCCCATTCTAATGCAGTGTCTGCCTTAAACACTTGCTTAGAATGGGTTGACCAAGTGGACATTCCTGTCCTAGAAATGATACTTTTACGTAAATTGAGAGACAAAGCATTTTACATGTCGCTGAATACCTTACCTCCCGACAAACTACTATTTTTTATTTCTTCAAAAAAGTGTAATAGTTACGTTTTTGATTGAATGTCAGTATGTTCTTTTTAAAATACATTCCTAATTTCGCAAAATCTTTGTTTTATTTTAAAAAATACTTAATTAAAGATTCTCCATTATATAATCTGAACGCTTCGTGGATCCGAACAGGGTGAAAATTTTTGGTGTTCAGATTATCACGTCCCTACTGTAATCATTTTTGTTATGGTGATATGAAAATGAAATACATTTTACAGAACTTCATAAATATGATTAAAAATTTATTTAAAGTTGCATACATTACTTGATAAAACATATTAAAAAAGGATATTTTGTAACTGTTTTTAAGATGCAATATATTCATTGCA
Organism: Clitarchus hookeri; assembly: GCA_002778355.1. Classification (NCBI taxonomy): domain Eukaryota; kingdom Metazoa; phylum Arthropoda; class Insecta; order Phasmatodea; family Phasmatidae; genus Clitarchus; species Clitarchus hookeri. The sequence continues at coordinate 1,933,289 of NQII01000022.1, forward strand.
TATTAGTTATTTTCGTACCTATATAAAATCATTTTGCATTTACACACATTATTTTTAACAATTAAACATCTTTTTTTTACACTTTAACATATCCTAGTTGTACATTTCATACCATATTTACAAATGAAACCAAAGTTTAGTTGTTTATACCGCACATGAAACCTAAGATTCAACGCGAAACTTGAATTACAAACCTCGGTTTCGAGATATGGCAAAACCTCACTTTGGCGGCGTTTATACCGTACACAAACTCTACTTTCCGAAACTCTGGTTTCAAGTGTCGGTATAAACGTATATTGTATTACTTAAAAGTTTTGTACATGAAACCAAATTTGAAATACAATTTTGCAGGTAATATATTTTTTAATGACCTGCAATATAATAAACTAATTTTGTATTTGTCGATGGTAAAATACTGTCTCCTCTTTATTCCTGTTATTTTCTTGCAAGTGTCTTCATTTTTAACCTACTTTACGAAGGAAAGAAAGGCTAATGAGATCACTTTCCTGTTTATGCGTACACATGTGTGTGTCCTCCCCTTTAAATTTTTGAACACATAAACCCAAATTTCACCAAACTAGGTACCCATACAGTACAATGTAACATCTGACTTTTGGTTTTCGACCATGCTGGGTGCTTACTTTCAAAATGGTGGCCATTAAAAAATTATGGCTAATATATATCTGTAACAAATTGAACCGATTTAAACAAAATTTTGTATGTTGACAGTGAAAAGTGTAAGCATTGAATTTAGAGGTTGATATTGTTGCCGGTCCGCCATTTGGATGATAGCACCACATGAATAAATAAAGCTTTTACGTTATATCTCAAAAACCACTTCAATTCTTGCCAAATTTTGCAAGTAATTATATTGTAGATAATATAAACATATGCAATTCAAATAGATCAGGCACTTATTATTTACAAAATGGCAGACATAAAAATATTTTTAGGTTTATTTGATATAACCAGCATACAGTTNCAGACATAAAAATATTTTTAGGTTTATTTGATATAACCAGCATACAGTTTGACCAATTTAAACCAAATTTTGTATGCTGTCACTATCTATTACAAGCATCATATATGCCAAACAAGAAGTTACTGACATAACTAAACAGCCTACTTTCCTCAATATGGGTGCAATTAATTTTTAAATAAGTTCTTAAAAGTTGAATTGGTAGGTAATACTTGTTGTTTCGTTGGAAGCAATATCACTAGAAATGAAACCAGAATCATATGCAACAGTAATGAGGCAATTACAAATACACACATGCCTTACCCGGGACTCGAACCCAAAAAACCTCTCGTACCATAAGCTAATGTGCAATGAACTGCGTTACGGTCAGATTCAGAGCATCAATTTCAGGTTCAATCAGTTAAATGTTTCAAATGATAGTGTTTCCTAACACTAAAATATTTACTGGGCAGTTATTTTTAAAATAGGTGACAGCCACTTAAAACATGATAGTTCTCATGGCGCCACTTGTGTGAAGAATTTTATGTAAATTGGTTGATTGGTTCCTGAGATATGACATAAATCCTCCATATTTTTCATGTGATGATTTTCACAAATGGAGGACAAAAAAGTTATGTATTAGCATATTCAATGATTGTATACCGCCAGTATGCAAAGTTAAGTTTTAATTGATAACATAGTTCCATAAATATAGCACACTAACCTGAAATGATTTTACATCCGCCATTCTGAAAATAAGTATCTGTTCCTTTTAAAACTTACACATAGTTCTACAGTCTACCACAGTACAACTTTTTCACCAAATTTGTTCATAATGGGTTGATTGTTTCCTGAGATACGACATAAAACTTAATTTTTTATTGTGGGGCTAACTTACAAAGTGGAAGAGAAATGAGACTCTGTATAGACAAATTTGATTGTTCTAATAAATACTGCCAGCATACAAAGTTAAGTTGAAATTTGTTTCATTGAGCTAAAATATTTATATAGCCACTATTTTGAAAATAAGTGCCTGTTCTACTTAAAACATACCATTTTACATCACCTGCTGCAGTGCTATTTGCTTGCCAAATTTGGTAGTAATCTGTCAATTGTTTCCTGAGATATTACATAAAAACTTCATTTTTTCATGTGGGATTTCTTACAAAATGGCAGACACAAGATGCATCATGTAGATGCACTAGATAGTTATAATATATACTGCCAGTATACAAAATTTAGCTGGAATTGATTACACTGTTTTGATGGTATAGCATGTACTGATGCAATATGCTTAATTTTTCGGGACACGAGTGTAAATTCTTTTGNTTTAAGCTAAAATTGTTATATGACCGCTATTTTGAAAGTAAGAGTCTGACATTCTTAAAACATTCATTTTACATAATTTGCCACAGTACTACTTGTTTGCCAAATTTGGTAGGAATTGGTTAAATGTTAACCAAGATGACACAAAATCTTTATTTATTCATGTAGTGCTATCTTACAAAATGGCTTTGTGTTTGCATATAATTCTTGTAATAGATACTTTCAGCATACAAAATTTAGTCAAGATTGGTTAATGGTATGGTAGATATACCAAATAAACCTAAAATATTTGTAAGGCCACCTTTTGAAAATAAATACCTAAGTTCATTTACTTATGTGCTACATTGGGTGAAAATTGGTTGAATAGTTCTTAATATATAATAAAAATATTTTTTTATTTGGTGCAATTTTTTTTAAATGGCGGACTAACAACATCTACCTCAAAATTTAATGCTTACACAATGCTCTGCCAGCATACACAATTTGGTTTAAATTGGTTGAATGGTTAGCGAGATGACATATAACCTAAATATTATGTGGCCACCATTTTGAAAGTTAGTGCCCAGGATGGTAGAAAACTATAAACGTCAGGTGTCCTTGCTATGTAATATATTATGTGTACCGAGTTTGGTGAAATTTGGTTGGCGTGTTCAAAAATTGAAAGGGGAGACACACACAGGCACGCGCGCTCACACACACACACACACAGACAGAGAGAAAAGTGTTCTCATTAGCCTTTCTTTCCTTTAGAAAGTAGGCTAAAAGCAGCCAATTTTGTCCACCATTTTGTAAGATAACACTACATGAATTAATAAAGTTTTTATGTAATTGCAAAACAATTGAGTGATTCCTACCAAATTTGGCAAACAAGTAGTACTGTGGCAAGCGTTGTTAACTAGTATGTTTTAAGTAAGCCAGACACTTATTTTCAAAAATGGCAGCTATATAGCTATTTTATTTTTGTATGCTATATTGTTGAAACTATGTAATTAATTTCAATGTACCTTTGATATGCTGACAGTATAATATTACAACTATCAAATGTGTCCACACAGTCTCTTTTATCCACTATTTTGTAAAATAGTATCACATGACAAATTAAAATTATGTCATGTCTCCGGCAAAAAGAACAGATTTCTACCAAATTTGGCAAACAAGTAACACTATGGCAGGCGATGTAAACTGATATGCTTTGAGTGCGTCAGGCACATATTTTCTAAATGGCGGCCATATAACAATTTTAGCTCAGTATGTTTTGTCTATAAAACAAACTACAAAACGAATTCCAACTTAACTTTGTATGCCGACAGTATCTATTTTAACCATCAAATTTGTCTATACAGAGCCTCAGTTCTTTACCATTCTGTAATGTAGCCACACATGAATAATAATAGTTTCTATGTTACATCTCAGGAAACAATTATCACCCAATTGCCCCCAAATATGGCGAAGAATTTTTACTGTGGTAGGCCATATTAATGTGCGTGTTTTATGTGTGCAAGCCTTTTATTTACGGAATGGCAGCTGCAAAAAATTTTTAGCTTTGTGTGCTGTATCTACAAAACTATGTATCAGATTTTAATTAAATTTTGTAAATTGTACCCATGAAAANGCTAAAAGCAGCCAATTTTGTCCACCATTTTGTAAGATAACACTACATGAATTAATAAAGTTTTTATGTAATTGCGAAACAATTGAGTGATTCCTTGCAAATTTGGCAAACAAGTAGTACTGTGGCAGGTGATATATACAAATAAGTTTTAAGTTATGTCAGAAATTTAATTTTACAATGGTGGCCATCTAGGCATTTTAGCATAGTATGCTATATCTTTGAAACCATGTAATCAATTCCAACTTAACTTTGTATGCTGGAAGTATAACAAACATCAAATGTGTCTACACAGAGCCTCTTTTGTCCTCCATTTTGTAAGATGTCGCCACATGAATAAATAAAGTTTTTACGCCAAATCTCGGTAAACAATTGACAGATTCCTACCAAATTTGGCAAACAAGTAGTACTGTGGCAAGCGTTGTTAACTAGTATGTTTTAAGTAAGCCAGACACTTATTTTCAAAAATGGCAGCTATATAGCTATTTTATTTTTGTATGCTATATTGTTGTAACTATGTAATTAATTTCAACGTACCTTTGATATGCTGACAGTATAATATTACAACCATCAAATGTGTCCACACAGTCTCTTTTATCCACTATTTTGTAAAATAGTATCGCATGACAAATTAAAATTATGTCATGTCTCCGGCAAAAAGAACAGATTTCTACCAAATTTGGCAAACAAGCAACACTATGGCAGGCGATGTAAACTGATATGCTTTGAGTGCGTCAGGCACATATTTTCTAAATGGCGGCCATATAACAATTTTAGCTCAGTATGTTTTGTCTACAAAACAAACTACAAAACGAATTCCAACGTAACTTTGTATGCCGACAGTATCTATTTTAACCATCAAATTTGTCTATACAGAGCCTCATTTCTCCACCATTCTGTAATGTAGCCACACATGAATAATAACAGTTTCTATGTTACATCTCAGGAAACAATTATCACCCAATTGCCCCCAAATATGGCGAAGAATTTTTACTGTGGTAGGCCATATTAATGTGTGTGTTTTATGTGTGCAAGCCTCTTATTTACGGAATGGCAGCTGCAAAAAAATTTTAGCTTTGTGTGCTGTATCTACAAAACTATGTATCAGATTTTAATTAAATTTTGTAAATTGTACCCATGAAAATCATTAAATGTGCTAATACATAACCTTTTTTTCCTCCATATCTCCAGGACCAATCAACTGATTCCTACCAAAATTTCACGCAAATTGTGGTACTGTCAGGTATGTAAATTAACATGTTTTAAGTGAGGCAGGCAGAAACTTAATTTCAAAATGATAGCCGTGTAAATATTTTAAGGTAGTGAACCCTATCGTTCAAAAGCTTAGACTGATTACATCTGAAGTTGATGCTCTGAATCCTACCTCCGTGATGCAATTGACTGAACACTAGCTTAATTTTAGGAGTTTTTCTGAGTTTGAATCCCGGGTAAGTCACAAGTTTATTTTAATTGTCTTGGTACTGTTGCATGTGTTTTTGGTTTCATCTCTAATGATATTGCTGTCAACGAAACATCAAAGCCTACATGCCATCTTAAGTTTTCAAGAACTTTATTAAAAATTATTTGCACCAATGTAGAGGACAGTATGCTCATTAGTTATCCATAACTTCTTGTTTAATGCTAGTTACGTAAACATGTCCTCTTTTTGAATACCACACATCTGGTAATCCTACCTTAGGTGCCAAACCATAGCTAATATTTTTGTTTTGCTTTGGGGTTGCAGGATTTCTAGGCTACCTAAGAGATAAACCCTGTTAAACTAAACAAAAATATACCTGCTAATACTTATAAACTAAACCTAACCAAATAATATTTTGCTAAAGCCAACAAAATTTGCTCCTTGATCACAACCACAAAGCGTGCATAATGAAATGTCAAAACAGAGAAAAAAACAATGAAACAAATAATGGTGATTTCTCTGACATCTTGTAGAAGGCTAATAGAACTACACTCAACAGCTACCTAGCACGTGGCATCTGAACAAATGACACCATCACCGGCACTGAAACAGTAGCGGCAGTCACACTGTCTCGTAGCATTACCATAAAATTGAATAAGGTGTGTTTAACCTGCACATTATGACTATCGTTGTTATTTATTCAATTTTTTTTTTGGGAATGATGATCTTTACCAGCTANTGTTTAACCTGCACATTATGACTATCGTTGTTATTTATTCAATTTTTTTTTTGGGAATGATGATCTTTACCAGCTACCCTCGAAGATGTCTTCCAACCCCTTGAACTGCCAAACACCCTTCTGGTAGTGGCCCCCGACGTCCCTTCTGGACAACGGCATTGAGATAGTTAGGGGCAGTTGTTGTAATGGCTACCTAGCCGCATCTGCTTTGTTCAGGTCAGACCGAGGTCCCCTTCACTTGGTTTACGTAGTTTACTTCCGGTTAGTTCTTGGTTGGTTAGGAGGAAGTATGGACCACAGTATTTATTCCGTTAGGGATTTCTCTTAAACCGCTGCATGCTAGTTTCTAAGAGTGACTGATTTTATCCTCTGTAGACCTCAGCCCGCCAGGGTAAAGCAGAAGACCACTTCTTTGACAAACCCATTACCGAACTTAGTGTAGGACTGCGGGCTCCCTTAACCGGGCGCACGTACGTCATAAACACACCCAGTCGACNCCCATTACCGAACTTAGTGTAGGACTGCGGGCTCCCTTAACCGGGCGCACGTACGTCATAAACACACCCAGTCGATGGCCACCTGTACTGTGCATCTGGTGCGCAGTAAGGTAGAGCCACAATCACTAGCAACACAATCCACCAGGCGGCTAGTCAGCCAGCCCAGCCTTCATTCCGTCCACCGCGCTGAACTGTCACCGGAGGGAGTGCTAGACCGGTTCTGGTGGTCTGCCCACCTTTGGACCCACACCCAATGTCGTTGTCGGACGCTCAGAGTAAACCCACCTCTCCAACCACCACGCCTCGTGTTGCCGGTTGGAGTAAACAGGTACGGCTCTGGGTTAGCTCGGCTTCAGCTTTGGTTCTACACCTAGCTAGGGACCATCGTCGCCTGCTTCCTCCTGACGAGGTCGATACTTGCACCTACCTTTATGCCATACACCCAGAGGAGTGGTACTAAGTGGCAAGAAAGGAAGGCAGCTACGGCCTCCAAAGCCAACAGGAGCTGCAACCGAATCCCAACTGCACTTTGTGGCACAACCCCTGGGAAAGAACTCAAGCCGCACCTCCCAGCTCCCTCCCACTCCCGATCAAGACAGCCGGGCGACCGCACCCGATCGTAATCGATTTCTGCCAAGACCGGCATGTTCCGCTAGGGATTGCTAATCCCTGGGTCCAGTGCCGCCAGACCAGCAGCCCTCCCCGGACTCACTGCAGCACCATCAGCCGCAGCAACACCGTCGCTCCGGGTCGGGGCACCATCTCCAGTCAACTCCAGTAGCAGCAGCTGGGTCAGTAGCCACCCAGGCCACCTTGAGGAAAGGTAAGCCCGTGGCTGTGTGCCACCCAGTTCGCCGGACCGCTAGGCCCGCATTTGACTTTGTGCTGAGTTGCCAGGCCACGTGCCCTGTACTGTATACCGGCCGGGGCCCGGTCAGCCAGTAGTATAGTCAGCCAGTGATATCAACCCGTGCCTCTGATAGACACGTCAAAACTTGCCCGACCGTGACGTCACCATCAACCAACCATCACGCGTCAACCTGATACACTGACTTTAAGAGTGTACATGCTACAAATATGCCCCACATAACTTATTTTCAAAGAACGTCAGCAGAATTATAGGGTGATGAGGTTGAGGACAGAAATATGAATTTAATGCTTCATACATATCCAGTAGTCTTTCAATAGCTGGGAATAAAGAAAGCCATCTAGTTTTACTGTGGGAGAGTAATGGTTTGTAATCACTCTCTACAAATGCACAGTATTCCTTAAGTTCCTCTGTTCTAACAGTATAAACTGAGAAGTAGTTTGTGTAACTTTAAGACTATGCATTCTATATCAATGTCTAGTGTATCAACTCCATGTATTATAGTATTGTGAAGAATATGCGCAGGACAGCTTACACCAACCAAATTCTGATTTACAATTTTCTTTAAAATGCTGTAAATATTCCTACCTTCTTTACGATTTATTCCCCCAAAATTAGTGTTAGTATTGTCCTCTGCGAAAACAACACACATTTTTTACAATGCCTAGCCGCTCCATGTATCTTTTATATAATCTGCAATAGTTTCTGATGTTTCATTTGGCGTGGTTTTCAGCTCTACGACCTTGGTTTGTATGCCCCCTTATTTATAATCAAAATGCTGTAGTAATATAGGAAACATTTTTTGGCAACCATGGTTACTCCCATCAGTAGCTACACTAAAAAATTATGTTCCATTTAAAATTTCCACAGTTACATCAATAGCATGAGAAGCAATAACTCAATTAATTATACATTCAGTTTTTGTTCTAGTTGTGAAAACTTTTTTTCGCAATTTCAGAATCAAAATAGAGTTCCTGATTTAGTTTAGGAGTACAATCCATAGGTCTGTAAGATGAATTGTGTTTGGCAGTGTGAAATGCTAGTGCTCCTTCAGCAAGGTTTTGACTTTGGCTGAAGAAAGATGGTATCTAATGTGCGTGTGCTACTACAGCTCTGAATATTTCTTTTATATTTTTTGAATGCAATATGGCCCCACTTTTAAATTTATTTCTTTTCACCCAGATCTCGACATCCTAAAAAATATAATTTTATATTTTAACAAATGATAGTAAATGTAAATTTTACTTTCCTTATTTGTCAAAAATATTGAGCATATGTGTGAACTGTGTTGGTAACCATTAAAGCAATGTCAAGACCAGTCTTGTAAAAAAACAATAACTGTCTTTAATGACTAACTAGTGTTATGGAAACGAGTTTGTAGAACCAAACAACACATACAAAAATCAATTATAAAATTCGTGAAAATTACGGACAAGAATACTTGTATACATTACATATTAATTAATTAACAATAGGCCTATCTTTGTTTGCAACAGATATATAAGTTCCAGGTGGACAAACTAAACATTGGGCCTCAAAGTCGTTTCTTCAAACCATTATGACCGTGAACATATTTTTTCATAAAACTACTGCCAAACGCCTCACAAGAAAACAATAGAATCACGGATCACGGAATTGTACTTGGCCTTGGCATAAACCATCCATCCAGAAAAGCATTTATATTGTGTAACTGTTGTGTAGGAGCAGACGTGGTAGGATGCGACATATGTTGAGCAACCGTTGAACTCCGTGCTCTGTACTGTTATACAAGTTGCAATGGCTTGCTGTACCAAATTGCTGAAAAAGAGGACATATATGTTTTTACCAAAATTCTCCCTGGACACCGGGCATTATAATAAATAAGATGACATATCCGGGAAAAAGAGGACGTCTGATACCCTAGTCTTTACTTTTAAAATTTTTGAAGATTGTCCTGTTTTCTCCAACTCAAGAAATATGAGCTGAATATTTGTTGTTTGACCTTCAGCATTTTTTAATTAGTCATATTTGTTTAATTACTGTAAAAGTCACAAAATCTTGAAAAAATATTGACATAATCTATTTTATAATGTGAAAACCATAAAGGGAGCAATCAAAGAAAGTATTGCATTTGGGGTGTTCTGTATTTTATTGTTAATAAATGCTTTCAATTTCAAATTCCATATCAAGTTTGCACTGGAAATATATTTTTTTTGGCAGCAATAAACATATGTTTTTAACAGTTATTAAATTTTATATTAATATAACATTATAAATGTTTACATTTCATGTGCTTATTTTCCTCATCAACTTCTATTTTATACAGACCAAACCACTGTCACCAATTCACATGAATAAGATCTTTAAAATCTGGGGTGCTGGAATTGTGCAAATTGTGAAACTTGCACTGACTGAAGTAATTGTTGCTCCACGTGGCTTAACATAATTAGCAGGAGATGGCTACTGCTTACCTCATAGTCCTACGCCACTTCATGAGGCAGTCACGGAGGTGCTTCTCCAACTTGTCTCGCAGCTGTTGGCAGGCCACCACTGGTGTCACAGTGTACTCGAGTACTGGGGGCTGAACGCTGATCCCAGGAGCAGGCAGGTCTGGGCTGAACACAGGAAACCAGTCAGCACGGCAGCTCGTGTCATACCGTGTGCGACAGGGTAGTTCCTCAGGCTGTGTGTTGGCCCACACCTGTGTATCAATGACTGTATGTGACTTTCATGACTAATGATGAACAAAATTGTGTACACACATCTTTTTGCCAACATTTATTGCACTCAAGTTTATTTGGTATTATAAATGTTTGGAAACCAATTTATTACATTCTTTACAATAATAAAATTTTTTTCTGACGTAATATTTTTATTATTTAAATCTCTAAACTCTTGTCTTTGGTTTTTAAAACTTTTTAAATTACCTTTTTTATTGAATATTGACGCGCCACGGACTACGTCATTCACTCTTTCTAGCCTCGCCACAGCCGCATCCCCTCTCCTAAGAAGAGCAATTACCCGCACATGCCAGCACGCCTTGAAGCCCAGGGTTGGCTTGCCCAGCTGTTGCCTCCTGCTGCGCCACAAACCACTTCGCATCACATTGCAGCTCTCTTACACCTCCAGCCATCAGTCGCGTGAGGGGAAGTAGCTGCCAGTTTTGGCCGCTTTCGGCCATCTCTGCCGACTCACCACTGCGCTCTCTCTCTCTCTCTCTCTCTCTGCACCTCTCTTCGATCTCTCTCTACCACTACCTCCGCACTCTCCATGCTGGCCCTGTGCGTCGCGTATAAAAAGAGCTCCCAGTCCGCAGTTTGAGGCTGTCTCACGCCAGTTCAGTAGCCTGTAGTTACTCTGCCCAAGTGCCCACCGACGTCACGTCTACCTTCACAGAACACCACTCTGCCTGAGAGTCAACCTACTTCTTCAAGTCATCACTGCCATTCACAGCACTGTTGAGAGTCTTACTCTGCATGACACCACCTCGCTGCCCGCCAGCACACTGAAGCCTTTGCACTTCCAGCTAAGTAGCTCACCCGCAGTTGGCTCGAGTTTGAGTACCACTGACTTGGGGTCGCCCTCACCTCCCGCACTGCAGCATCTTTTGAAACTAGGTTGCATACGTCTTTCGAAACTAGGTCGCATACCGGTTGGCAACCTAGGATCAGCCCATCAGGCCCTAGTCAGGGTACAGGTTGGTTTATGTGTGTTTAATGAGCAACCAATAAACAGGCATAAATCAACTTGGATGCGTTGTCACTCCCAGCACTCTATCTCTTCTGCACCTTGCTCCTGCTATCTCCTGTTTTGTCACTAATCCTAGTTAACACTTCTGCAGGGATAGTCATGAGCCGGAACCTCGTTCCCTACCTCACCTTTTGGGAACTGTCTCAATGTGCAGCTTGGGAAGCCTGCCGTCCTGGGCAACACCAGAGCAGTTGTCACTTTGGATTATCACCCCTCCAGTACGTGGCTGGGTCCGCCAGCGTTGTCTCACTTGCCAGGTTACTTGCTGGAGAACGATAGGCCAACCCCTGACAAGGAGCCCCGTTTCTACTTGATGCTTGGGTCCGCCAGCGACGTCTCGCTCACCATGTAGCCACGAGAACAGACGCCCCTAAACCTGGTTCTGTAACCCTCAGTTTGGTACTTGGATCTGCCAGCGACGTCCCGCTCACCAAGCCACTAGACTGAAGGCTGGTAGTCCAGGCTTCCTACCCTATCCAACAGCCAGCACCCTTACTCTCCATCAGACCGTGCCTACCCACTATATGTCTATCTGATCTGTCACCCCCGTATGCCTCACCATGGGGTAAAGCAGCGAAGCAGGGACTAGCTCTGGTTGGAACCCTGGAGAGTAGAGATTCAGGTGCCAGTCAGGTATACACCTGGAAGAAGGAGGAGGCTGCTCGCCAAAGAGGGTCGGCTACCAGTTCGTCCAAGCCGTCACAGAGTCTCCTTTGGCACGTACCCCACGCTGTGTCACTGTTGCCACCAACGCCACCAAAGAAGCTGCCTACCTTCACTTGGCCCACTAACGTCACTAGGGTGGTAAAACCACTTGACGTCACACCTACCTATACCCCTACCAGGGTACCCACTCGCCCACAGTCTATAATAGAAGTTGCGAAACCCAGCAACGTAGGCTTCAAGAAAATCTCCCTACAAGTGGCGACCACTAGTTAGCCATCCGGAT
>NQII01000022.1:1945450-1956439 GCA_002778355.1 Clitarchus hookeri
GGGGGGGGGGGGAAGAGCCACTAAGGGTGTGCATCAGGCCTTTCTCTTTCTTGGTGACCAATGTGGGGACTTTGAAAAAATACCGGCCATCAGCCACCTTTCTCAAGACCGGGAAGCACCTGAGAAAAGCCCCTTTGGGCCCCCACAGAACCACCACTAACTTGACTTCGAGGAGTCAGCATAAAACACCCCGTGGCATCCAATTTCATTAACGGCACCAGAATGGCGACAACAGAGAGCATAGCTAACACCGAAGAGCAGGTCTGCACTAGTGATGCAACGAATATTCGCATTCGCATTCGCGAATATTCGCATGTTTTTGAACATTCACATACGCAAAAATTATGCCAATATTTTGCGAATGTATTTGGCAATGAAAAATGAAAATGTTTATTAAATAAAAATGCAACTGCTATGATTAAGACATTTATATTTATTAACATATATTTTATATATAAGAGTGTATTTGAATGATATTTGGGAAACAGCTTTGTAGTTATTCACTAGATTACATAACAGAAACACACTCTTGATATTCTTTTATTCTTATTTACCTAAGCAAAATCAAATTAAGGCAGGTAATTTCTTAAAACATCTAAACTATATTATAACATACAGTTGTATGATCAAATACCATTGAACTGCTTTAATACAAAACAATGGAATAAGATATAACCCAACCTCTTTAATTAAACAAATCAACTTTAAATGAGATCTTTTGTAAAAANACTGTATGATCAAATACCATTGAACTGCTTTAACACAAAACAATGGAATAAGATATAACCCAACCTCTTTAATTACACAAATCAACTTTAAATGAGATCTTTTGTAAAAACACTTAACAATATGCATTTATGCAACCTAAAGGGTATCTTATTCAAATATGTGTGATCTTTTAATGAACTAGTAATCATGTTTAATTGTAAATCAAATCGACTTCTTATGAATAAAGTTAAAAATATATTGTGAAGAAAAACAAACAATATAATAATCTTCTTTTCAATTAAAGCAAATATGTTCTTAACATTTTGTTAATTTTAACTTTGGTACTAATACTAACTCACTAATTATGTAATTTTTAAGATATCCATTAAACATTCCTTCTTGAAATCGAAAAATAAAACTACGAAAAATTGTTTATATCTAAGCACAATTAAGTGAAACACTTAGTAATTAAATAAGAGTAGAGGAATATTAAACTTCAGAAATAGAAGTTTTGATGCCTTTTCTCCTTGCAGCCTATTTCGGTGGGGTGTGTAAAGAAGACCAGCCCCACTAAAGACCCTTTCGCTAGGCACACTAGTGGGTGGTGTTACTAAATATTGCCTGGCTATGGGAGAAATAATACCATACTTCTTATTATTTACCGCCCACCATGTAAGTGGATCTACATCATTTTCCACACGTTTATCTAATAAATATTCATTGATGGTTTTTTTTATCAAAACTTCTATAGGGTTCGTACATTCATTTTCTTCTTCTTCACTTTCGCTGGAATCCATCAGCAATTTCATGGTGTCTCTTAAAGATATAGATTTCTCTGTCAGACTGGCACTGGAACCAGATGTTTCAATCCGATGAGTAGTCATTCTGGCACGCTTAGGATTTGAACAAGACGATAGGCTTGATTCATCGTTTCCAATTGACTCTAAAATATTTTTCACAACTTGATCTCTGGTTGAAGAATTTTTGAAAAATTTTAATTTGTATCTCGGGTCAATAAAAGTTGCGGTAGCAAACAATACGTCATTTTCCAAATGGGAAAATCTGCGACATAGTTCTCGTTTAAGAACTAAAATCGTATTCCCAACGCATTCGTCGGTCACATCAAATTCACCAATAATTTTTTCCAAAGTGGACAATAATGGAATTACTGAGGATACAGAAATATTGGCTGCACTTAGTTCTTTTGTAATTTCTTCAAAAGGTCTGAGTAAAGTTATTATTTTTTCCACAATAATCCACTCTTCGGAAGTTAGTTGTGAAATCTTGTTATTCTGGGAAGCATAAAGACATAACGAATCTTTGTTTTTCAAAATACGCTCTAACATATACAAGCTGCTATTCCATCTTGTAGCACACTCTTGTATGATTTTCAACTTTGGCTGATCGAGTCTTTCTTGTAGAGCAGCCAGTTCATCTTGAGCTACATTTGAGTGATGAAAATGTGTTGCCATCTTTTTACATTTTGCAATCACTGTTATAACGGAATCTTGTGCCTTAAGCCCCTCCTTGACAACCAGCTGAATTTGGTGTGACGAACAATCAATGTCTCTAATTAATAACAAGGAAATACCTTTTTTCATGTTTGTGCCACCATCTCTAACAATGCATTGCACTTTTTCTTTAGGTATTTCCCAATGCGACAACATGGTTTCAAGTTTTATAGCTATATTTTCACCAGTATGTCGGCCATCGTTAAATACCTCTGCGTTTAACACAATCATTTTTCTCTCAAAGTTTTTTGTTATACCATGACATGTAAGACTCAGCAAAGATATTCCTGAACAAGAATCAGACCAAATATCAGTTGTAAACGCCAATTTTTCAAATGACTTAATTAATCCCAAAATTTTATCTTTGACTTTGCCGTAGAAATTTTCACATATAAACGAAGAAAAATGTTGTCGGCTTTTTATATTATACGACGGACAAAGATGGTTCAATAGTCTGACAAATCCAACGCTTTCGACAAAACTAAAGGGTAAGTCCTCTAAAGCAATCATTTCGCTTATTAAATTATCAATTTCCAAAGACTTGGCATTGTTGTTATCCCACTTTTTTGTTTTTTCGACGCAATCAGTCAAAGACATTTGTTTCAGGTCGGTTTTCGTACATTGTCGCGAAGTGGAGGCCACAACACTTGTTGTAGAAGCATTTCGCTTTTCATTTTCCCTATTCTTTAAAGCATTATACTCGTTTTTATGCAAAGCTTCCAGGTGATTTCTCATAGCACTTGTTGTTCTTCCTTTGCGCGAGTATTGTTTATTACATATTTTGCATTTCACATTTTCAGCATCACATATTGTAAAATAAGTCCAAACTTCGCTAACACACGACCGCTTCATTTTGAAATATCACTTATCACTGTACAATTACAACAATAGAGTCTTTACAAGTTAAAAACAAAACTTAAGTATGTTGACTCGACGCTGCTCCCACCTGTACTATACAGGATGGTGGATAGCAGGGTACGTAGTAATTTGTTACGGTGTTGGCTAACGGCACCTTGGGCTGCTGTAAGAGGGGTGGCACAAAGACGTAACTGGGTTCGGTTTATTCACGCTTAACTTTTATTGTCCAAAGTTACAGTGACCTGTACATCTATGAGACCTAGCCCCTTTTGTATCTCCTCGGACGGTGGAATCTAGCTATCCCGCGCCCTACACACGTCTCGGCGAATGTTTGCGTCGGGGGGAGGTTTCGGCGGGTTGCTGAAATTACCTCGATGCTGGTGGCTGGTGTTGTCGTGCTGTCTCGGTGTCTCTCCCGCGAAGTCCTGGGCTCGATCCCTGGACGTGCAGTTCTCTCCTCGTCGCTCGTCGTTCCTCGTATCTGACTCTCTCGTGACTCCGGCGTAACTCCCGACTCCGTCGTAACTTCGTTGTAACTGTCTTGTCGCTGCTGCTCCGTCGTAAACGTCTCGTAACTCTCGCGTAACTGACCTCAACTGTCCTTCACTCTCGCGTAACTCTCTTAACTGTCGCATAACTGACTTAATGGTCCTCTGTGGCTCCTGTATATATATGTTTCTGTTCTATTTTCCATATAACTCGGGACTTACCCTCTCGTGTTTGCGGTGGGATAGGGGTAGGCGGGGTGCACTGTTTTTCCCCGATTAGTAATTTCTTGTGGCGAGGGGCGATAACATGCCCGGGACTCCCCGCGTTCGCAGCGTCACGTCGTGACTCAGGCAACATGACAGGTGCAGTTGGTTCGAACTCGGGGATTCCTCTGGTCGTTAGGCCATCGGTTTACGGCGTGGGTAAGAATAGCGTCGCCACTACTGGTAGGTATGAGCGGTACGCGTCAAGGTAACCTCAAACTAAATATTTACGAAAACATTATTAGCAGCTAACTTCATTCAGTAAGCCAGCAATCACGATTTGTTTACTTCGTTCAGAGTCGGGGCATATGGGCTACTCTCGGTTTTAACATGGCCGCCCTGCCGGTCAGTTATAAAGGCGCGGTAAAATTCGAGTTCATAGGCGCACGCTTTTGGCGCCATATTTGAAAAACCAACATTCGCATTCGCATTCGCATTCGCGAATGTCGGAGGTGGATATTCGCATTCGCATTCGCATTCGCGAATGTGGAAAAATCGACATTCGTTGCATCACTAGTCTGCACCATAGAGGAATGCCCTGGCATAGGATGCTACTTCATAACCTGTGCAAATTGCGATGCCGCTTTTCACTATGTCTGTCTGGGTTAGGAAGACCAGGAGAGAGACACCCAGGGACTAGAATACCGATGTCTGAACTGCAGGGACAGACATCACCGTTGCGACCAAGTCTACTGTCCGGGAAGGGGCGTGTACCGGACAGCCTGCCATGAGTGTCCACACACTTTTCATAACTTTTGCCTTAGATGGCAAGACAAAGTCAGAGACCTGGAGGGTCTGTACTTTAAATGCCCAACCTGCAGAATAACGCCTAAATGGGCACCGCTCAGAAATGAGCCCATACCGTAAGAACGGCCGCTGGTACTTGAGTCCCTGTCTTTACCAGAATACTCGGGGAAGACCCAAAAAGATCCCTGCAAGTTCTTCCAAGCATGCCAGACGGAATTCGAGAGGACACGCCTATCCAAAGCATTGTGGGTACTTAAGACAAAAGTGACGCAGAAAGATGGTGGAATAAGTACGGGGAGTTCATCACCAACTGGGAAGAACTGTCCGAGAGACTAGTCACACAATTCTCAGGACCACAAATGGTCGCGCAGCTAACTAATGAGCTCTATGCTCAAGCCTAGAAGGAGAATAAGGAGGCAGAACTCTTTTATTACGCGCAAAGCCTTAATCTTCACACGAGTTCACCCAGTCCGAGAGAAGCGCGATGCCGTGAAAATCATCACCCGACTCCTCTTACCAGAAATATGTGCCCACCTCCGCAACCCAGAGCCAGCGACGCTGGTAGAGCTAGTGAAGTGGGCACGTATTCGAGAGATAGACCTGGCAGACATTTGTAAGTTGTGTGCCAGAACCAAAGCCACGCCTGCATCTACAGGGAAAATGGTTGTATCTGAAACCCCAACACGTGACCGGACATCAGGGCCTACTGCTGCTCCACCTCTAATACTTCCAAGTGCTGGCATTGCCCCACCAGGCACTTTCACTGAGACATGAAGTTTGGGAAGCCCGCCTTCCTGGGCAACACCAGAGCAGTTGTCACTTTGGACTATCACCCCTCCAGTACGTGCCTGGGTCTGCCAGCGACGTTTCACTCACCAGGTTACTTGCTGGAGAACGATAGGCCAACCCCTGACAAGGCACCCCGTTTCTACGTGATGCTTGGGTCCGCCAATGACGTCCCACTCGTCAAGAAGCCACGAGAAAGGACGCCCCTAAATATGATACTGTAAACCTCAGTTTAGTACTTGGGTCTGCCAGTGACATCCCGCTAGCCATATGCAGATGATTCATTAATTTTTCTTTCATGCTCAGCTGCGCAAGTACCATCAGCAAGGGCTGGCCATATCGCTGTACCTTCCGGACTATGTAAGATCATCTGCGTGACCATGTTTTCCATTATGACTCATGCTGTTGTGTCAGTAGCACAATATATATATATATATACACACACATACAAATAAATAATAATAAATAAATTGTCAGCATTTTTAAAATATAGAATTTTAATGGAAAATGATATTGACGATTAAAAGGTAAATACATCCTTACAAAATAAGAAATAAACATAACTGAATTAACATTAAACCCACATTCATACCATAAAACATAAATTTCATGAAGCTTCTAAATCAGAGTTTCTCAACTGCTGGGCTCTGGTATCAATTACACAGAGCCACGAGATTATCGTGGATTGTACCTATCTATTTAATCCATCTTAAGCATATGCAGGAAAATAATTGTCTTTTTCCTTGCCCCTCCTCTTTCTCATACTATCATACAAATTTGTAAGCTTTCAATTTTTCTTGATCTTATCTAAGAAAGAAGTCCAACAGCATCTTTGTGGCTGTCCAAGCTAGGAATATTTGTATTATCAGGAACTTAACATTTTATGTCAAACATTAAAATTTAAATAAGGGTAAGTGATACAACAAAGTCTAAAAAAAAAAATATATTAATGGCATTGTGATGTTAACAATTATTTTGAGCTGTAGTCTAACATATTAATTTTGTCCAATTGTAAGATTTGTATAAAATGTACAAAATAAAAATTTGTATACTGTATTTCCTTTTATTAGTTATTTTCTGCCATTGGCATTCTATTTTCAGACTATTATTTCATATTACAACAAAAAAATGCTTACAGTGGATTATCTAACCATCGTTTCTCAATGGACAGAAAAAAAATTTCAATACATGTGGCCTTAAAATGCAGATAAATAAAAAATGGGACTACATAATACATGTGTTCCATGGATGCAGACTTTCAATTCATCTGGGTTCAATACACACAGGTTCCACTGTAATGTGCTAAAAATTTAGAAAATCATTTCTGACTCTTGAACACACTTAAGGGACTATGTGAGGGACATCAGCCACTTTGATCTACTGATGTGTGGTTTCTTTCCTTCTACCAAAAATTAATATAATTTGTATATATACTTGACCTTTTCCTTTTAAAATTTAAGACATTAGCTCTGTCATTATGTTTGAAGTTTAGTGTTCACTTTACTCTACATGGGTTTTACCAGGATGCCTACCGGTTTTTTCCTTGTGAGTTATGGACACGCTATTTAAAAAATGCACACATATATTTTAAATAACTCAGTTTTTATTTATTTGATACAGATTTATCAGCTAATTTTCAGTATTGTATTTACTGTTAATTTATTTTTAAGAATAACTCAGAGGGATTTTTACCTCAGTTAATTTATTTTTTTTGTTTGTTTTTCATATTTATCACACAATTATATTACTTTTTTTTTCATATACCTAACAGTATTATTTTTGTTGTGGATTGCTTAACGATATTGTCCTTTGTTGTTGAACTTTCCATACTCATTTTGCAGAGAATTATAATTTATAATATCTAATACCCAAGACCTCAGCAAATTAAAAAATCACAGCCTTTTTTTCAGTGACTTGATATCTCAATTGTTTCAATGATGGGACTAAAAATTTAGTCCAATATATGCAATAAAAAATTATTATTCAAAAATTAATAAAAACTGACTATAACCCTTTTAAGAAGTTACGTAGTGAGAAGTTTTCCTGTTTAATGGTCTTCAAAAAGTTTGTCCTTGGTCTATTACTAATACACTGAAGAGCCAAAATAACTGGTACACCTGCCTAATATCATGTAGGGCCCCCGCACACAGAAGTGCCGCAAGACGACGTGGCATGGACTTGACTAATGTCTGAAGGTATGCAGGAGGCATTTCATACCATGAATCCTGCAGGGTTATCCACAAATTCATAGGAGTGCGAGGCGATGGAGACCTCTTCTGAATAGCACGTTGCAAGGCATCCCAGATATGCTCAATAATGTTCATGTCTGGTGATTTAGGTGGCCAATGGAAGTGTCTAAAGTCAGAAGAGTGTTCCTGGAACCACTCAGTAGCAACTCTCGACATGTGGGGTGTCGCATTGTCCTGTTGGAATTGTCCATGTCCGTCAGAATGCACAATGGACATGAATGGGTGCAGGTGATCGGACCGGATGCTTACGTATCTGTCACCTGTCAGAGTCGTATCTAGACA
The DNA here is from genome assembly GCA_002778355.1 of Clitarchus hookeri. NCBI lineage: Eukaryota > Metazoa > Arthropoda > Insecta > Phasmatodea > Phasmatidae > Clitarchus > Clitarchus hookeri. The sequence continues at coordinate 1,953,344 of NQII01000022.1, forward strand.
TATCAGGGGTCCCATTTCACGCCAACTGCACACGCCCCATACCATGACAGAGCCTCCACCAGCTTGAACAGCCTCCTGTTGACATGTAGAGTTCATGGATTCATGAGGATGTCTCCATACCCGTACATGTCCATCCGCCCGATACAATTGGAAACGAGACACGTCAGACCAGGCAACTTGTTTCCAGTCATCAACAGTCCAATGGCGGTGTTGGCGGGTCCAGGCAAGGCGTAACGCTTTGTGTCGTGCAGTCAACAACGGTACATGAGTGGGCCTTTGGCTCTGAAAGCCCGTATCAATGATGGTCCATTGAATAGTTCACACGCTGGCACTTGTTGATGCCCCAGCATTGAAATCTGCGCAAATTTGAGAAAGGGTTGCACGTCTGTCACGTTTAATGATTCTCGTCAGTCGTCGTTTGTCTCGTTCGTTCACGATCTTGTTCCGGCCGCAGCGATGTCGAAGATGTGATGTTTTACCGGATTCTCATATTCACAGTACACTCGTGAAATGGTCATACGCGAAAATCCAAATTTTATCGCTATCTTGGAGATGCAATGTCCCATCTCTCGTGTGCCGACTATAACATCACGTTCAAACTCACTTAAATCTTGATAACCTACCATTGTAGCAGCAGTAACCGATCTAGCAACTTTGCCAGATGCTCGTTGTCTTATATAGGCGCTGCCGACCGCATCGCATTACTCTGATTGGTTCCATACCTCGGTTATTTGCATATGCACGCCTATACCAGTTTTTTTGGCACTCCAGTGTACTGCATAATTTTATCCTATTAAAAAGTTTTCTTGGTTAATAAGGGTACATATCCCAATATTTTCTGACATTTCTTAACGGGGTTTCACTGTAATATTGAGGAATTATGATAAGAGCACAGAACATTAATTTTGGTTCCAAACTTTCCATTCACCAATTTTTTATGTATACGGTAACCATTGTATATACAAAAATATAATTACAGATTTAAAAGATGAAATTTCATAAAAATGTGACAGAAATATGAGTATTTTTTTAAATAAAAATTTTTGGTCTAGAATTTTCTTTTTTAAATCTACGTATATTGCACATTAAACTGTACTGCAAACCATAAGAAATCAGTGTACATGGTTGGTACACTGTATACTCACATTCTTGTCGTTGATGAGACAGTAGACCTTGTGCAAGGGACAGAAACTGTCAGCAACGTTGTATCTATGTGCAGTCGCAGGGTCCCAAAGGTGGTACTGCCCTGCCTCTTCAGAGGTGAGGACATAAGCAGTCGGCCCATGGGGGATGCCCTGACCGAGAAGCACCCAGGCCTGCTTACCCAAGTGTAGGAAGTAGCAGCACAGCAGCACTGCGTGATCCTCGCTGTCGCCTGTCAGCAGCTGCAACACTTGCTGCATGGGGGCCACACTTGGTTAGAGGGATCTGTTTGTATAATTTTGGATTCATACATTTGTTTACCATAAGTTCCTTTCAACAATTTTTTGTCGTCTGACCCTTCCAGGGTCCCTAATTCCTAGCCCAGTCCCGCTCAGTACCAGCAACACTCCGAGAACACCCGGCAGTAGTGTGTGTCAGTGAGTGCAGGTCGTGTGTGTCTGGCAGCATGTTCATTGCCCAGCCGGAGGCATAGCCATGACGCCATTGGAGAACCATACTCTCAAACCTCTCAGGTTTTAGTGAGGAAAACTAAATAACGCCACGTAAAACTAAACTGGCAGGGAAATTATGTATGAATAATTATTAGAAAGGAATTATTGTGTCTTGTTGTGTTTTATCTTGTGTACTCTGTGATTGGGTATTAGTAGTTATCGGACGTCGGGAAGTTCGCCTCCCAGCAGCCATGTTGTGGCAATCCTGATTTGGTCATGATGAAGGATGAGCGTGTTGCACGGGGCCCGCAACTCTTGTCGAACTGAGGTACTGAACTTTAGTTAAACTGTTTTCGGACCTTTTATTATCGACTTTGTTATATTTCGGGCACGCTTTCATGACTGCCACTTAGGTTTAAGGGTAATCTGTATTTCTGTAAAGGTATTTCTGTCGGTACCACGTGCTGGACGGTGTTGATTGTGTTACGATAATTGCTAGGCACAATTTAGGTCAGAGACTTGTATGGCTAACTAGGGGACCAAACGAAATGTACCACATTCGTAATCATTATGTACATGTAGTGCCTCTAGGACGGAGCTAATAAAGTCCTGTAATCATCATACTCCGTGTCAGTATTTCCTTGTTTCCGAAACTATCTAGGCGTGCAGTGTGGCCAACAAGACCACAAAGAATATCAGTGTGTGCGCATCGCCAGTACAGGCAAGTTGCGGTCGCTAAGGCCTCGCTGGCCACCACACGGGCTAGAAAACCATCCCTGTAGATCTCAGGCAGTTTCCGCAAGCAGCTGGCATAGGGAAATTGAAACTAAATTCAATCGCAGTCTGTGAAGGCCTGTTTACCAGGGTTCACATCTCTCTGAAGGCGACAAGTACTGCTCCAACGTGTGGCCAAAAATTACAAAAATTGAAAAGCAGGGACAGAACATTGAAGGTAAAAACTGAGCACGTGGACGACCAGCGGAAGCACGAACCGCATCAATCTCGACCAAAGGCACACTCGATCATCCCCGGCAACGCACGCGGCTGANAGCGCATAGTGACGTAACTGGCAGGCTGGAGCACATCCATGGGCGGGGGTGAGCCAGCGCAGCAGCTGGCAAACTGGCCCCGCTGAAGACGCGCAGTACCATGTGGGCCAGTCAACAGATCTGCGGTATATGCAACAGTCAACGGACGGTACATGGACCTACTAACGGTGGAAGATGAAATGAAGACGTGCGTGTGTGGGGTGAATACAAGGAGTGACAATTGCTGTATGTCAGTAGGCGCATGGACAGAGCCGCCAGTAGCCAAACAAATGCAGATAGAGAAGGGGGCAGCGATGACTGGGGCCCAACAGTATGGGGCGGCACAGGGATTACGCGTGTAATCCGACCCCGAATACCTCCTAGTCGCTGACTACATGCCGACCAGGAACTTATCTTACCGCAAAAAGTTACTAGAAATCGACTTTTCATTCACTAAGTAACTCGGCACCCGG